>OVAX01001710.1:0-39883 GCA_900406405.1 Lepidium africanum | reverse complement strand
AAAATCAAAAAAATATTTTATAATATATATTTTATTAAATTTTTATTTTTAGTTTTTTAATATGACCGCCTAAACCACCTAATCACCGTTTTCGCCGCCTAATTGCCGATTTTACCGTAAATATACAGTGACCGCCTAATCCTCCTGATTATACTAAAATCTAATCGGATAATCCCCGCCTAGAGCCTAGGCACTGCCTAGGCAGCCGCCTAACCCGATTTTTTGAACATTAGAAAAAACACGGCATTTTCGTGGCGCTGTAACTTTTAGACTGTAGAGAACTACGACGCCATCAAAACCAATTCAGAAAGCCTCAAGAGAAAAACACAGCATCTTCGTGGTTTGAACCAAAAAATTGTAACATATTATTCCCTATATTCTTGTCAAATTCATCATTTTATCTCTTGCATTCCTCCATTCTTCTCTCGATTCATGGTCCGTCTTTACTCTTTCTTTCTTTATTTTCAAGTGTTTCTAGTTTTATCTATTTCTTTATGTTTTAATCCACGTCTATTAACTTCTTGTTCTGTTTATGGCATTACATCCCTTTAAAATTCGAAGTAATGTCAAACACGTTGTCTAATAATTCAATTCCATAAGTCTCGAGGTTATAGACATGAATATGAATTGTCTTCTAGGCCATAGACTTGGACATGGATTCATAGACATAGACATTGTATATAAATTTGTTAAAGAAAGTCAATGCAACATTCTTTGTCCTCTATAATTACGAGATATGGTAGTGAGAGAATTTGGACTGCCAATATGGAGATAACATCTAGTGAAAGGCTCTTATTTCCCACTCAAATCTGAAATAAATAGGTGAAATACGTTGGCTAATGTTATAATCTCTCATTTCTCGAGGTCAGAGACATGGCCATGAATTTACATGAACTTAAATTCATAGATATGGACATGAATTCGTTGGAAAAAGTCAAAACAATATTATTTGTCCTCTATAATTATGCCATCTGGCAGTAAAAAATCAGGCTGCCAAAATGGAAAGACATATAGGGAAACGAAAAAGAGGTTTCTGAGGTCATAGACTTGGGCATGAATTGCCTTTTAGGTCATAAACATGAACATGAATACATAAATATTGACATGAATTTATAGACATGGGACATGAATTCGTTGAAATAAGTCGAATCAACATTTCTTGACCTCTATAATTATGACATTTGGCAGACCTAAGAAATCAGGGGAGATGACATATGGAGATATTGGATATGAATTCGCTGAAAAAAATTCAAAGCAACATTCTTTATCCTTTATAATTATGACATCTGACAGAGAGAAAAATTATGACGCCAATATGGAGATGACATCTGACAAATCAAAAAAAAGTCACTGAGGTCATAGATATTGACATGAATTCATAGATATAAACATGAATTCATAGACATAGACATGAATTCATAGACATAGACATGAATTCACAGACATTGATTCATTTATAAAAAAATCTAAATATTAAAGAAAGGGAAGATGTGTATATTTGTCTCTTTACTAATCAAAAATGGCATAATCCATAAACTTTAAACATTGTGGTATTTCTCACAGTTAAAAACTCAAATGTGACATTTTTCCAAAATTTCCCTAAAAATTACTGTATATGTATATGAGAGTGTACATGACTCTAGAGTCGTTATGGTCAAAACAACATGATAAGCTTAAGATGAAATACTGTAGACGATAGAAAAGAAGATTCAGATTTGTGCTTAAGCTTTCGTTACTTCTTACTGGGTCGGTGGTTCCAACAACACCAACACTGACCCTCTCCATCATCGTCTCGCCGATAGTGTTCTAGTTTCCATTCAATTTGTAGTGAAGTGTGGCTTCGTTGTTTTAATGTGTTGGGTGTGAGTTGGAGCTTCATCGCCGGAGAAGAAGTCTTTGCCTATGGTCGTGGTCTTCAACGTCTCTTGCGGCTGTCGTGACTTGTGTGGTGGTGGGGCCTCCTTGTTTTGGTGGGCGTGTTTCTGTTGACCTTTATTGTATTCAATTTGGTCGATCTAATACAGTCTTCTTCTGAGCTCAGTACCCAAGTTTGTGTTCGTCTCACTCCGTGTCCCTACACAAAGACTTTGATCACAATCTGGTCTTTCGTTGGTTTCTGTTTAGGCCATTCCCAGTCGACTTTCATCCTTTATGGTCGTTTGTTTTCCGACTTCGGTAGTTTTAGTATGTATTATGGGACCTTTTTACCAATACTAGAAGGTTTGTTCTCTAGCTATGAGGTACATCTTACTCATTATAGAAAGATTTGTCTTCTACGCTGTCTCAATTGCTTCTTGTGAAGATTTCGGTTTTCGAATTAAAGATGCTTTTATGACGAGTCTTTTCTTAGATTCATTTTTTAGCTTTTTCCTTAAGTTTAAATTATCTGGTTTCTCTTATTAGGGCTTATGTACCGAGACTTTTTCGTTATCAGTCGGCTTATATAATGAATTTTGTATTCCACTTGGACTTTGTAGTCAAAATCCACATAATAGTAAAAAAAAAGTAGAAGAGTCGTTCTAGTCAATCTAGACGTTGAACGGGATCCGGAAAATGAACGGATCTGAGTCTGTATCTTGAGTTCTTGACAAAGACCCGTACCCATGTGCATAAGAAGCAAGAACTGTCTATAAAAGGGAGAATCAAAACCATATAGCTCGCTTCGGCATATCCATCAACAAATCGCAAAATTCCAAATGTGCTATGTGGTGAAGAAAAGCTTAGCTTCTGAGAATTCTTGAAAATTCTGAATTTCCCGTATTCTCTCATCGACCAAATTTCTGAGAATCATCAATTCCAAGATCAAAAGTTCGTTTAAAGTTTTTCCTGGGTAACGAGATTTGTCTGCAATGTCGACCCGTTTCAGCTCAACCCTCGTTGCTGCTTCAGTCAGTTTCAAATACTCGATGAATTTGTACAGTAACCCATCTCGGAACTGCAGATTCTCCGTCCGGAGTTGCGTGTCTGATTCCCAATATACGCACAAGGTTTTTTTCTTTTAGCAAAGAGAAAGACAGAGACAGAATACGGAAATTGGATTAATGTTACGAAGACTTTGCTTGTTTCAATTTCTCACGCAATAGGTTTTTTCGTATATGCCTTTTTGTTTCTCCAGTGCCATTGAAAAACTTTGTCTGCGAAGGAAAAAAAGGTCTTAGTCTTTTGCTTTAATGGTCTCCAAAATTGGGTTTTTGAGTTCTAATATAATTGAAGATATGACTTTGGAAAATTCAGGAACTACTTCTTCTTGGTTTTTTAAACATTTGTTGCTCCCTATTTACTGCATTATAAGATTTAACTTTCGTTGGAGTTTCAGGTTCTCGGAAATGTAATTGATTGTTTAGACCAGAGAATGTGTCTTCTGAGGGGGATGTGTAACGAAAAATTGGGTTCTTAACTTGTGATGCAGCTAGTTTTGGAAGTAAAAGAACGGCTTGCAAAAGATTGCACTAGTCTCCCAATTGGTAAAAACGGAAGAGATGATGAGGAAATGATCCTATGGTTTCTGAAAGATCGGAGATTTTCAGTTGATGAAGCGATTGGAAAGCTAACTAAAGCTATTGTATCCTCTTCCTTGTGTTAAGTTATTATCTTCAATCGATACTTCACTATAATCTTGAAAAAATGCCGCAGAGTTCACTTTCATGCAGAACATGTAGAATCAAATCAGATGTTGCTTGTGTTGTGGTTATATTGATTAAGGTCGGCTTTTACGTGTTCCTTAGTTAAAAGCTTAGAAATGGCGTCACGATTTCAAGGTAGATGAGCTAACTGAAAATTCTGTAAAAACCGCTGCTGACACAGGAAAAGCCTATGTCCATGATTTCCTAGATGTAAGAGGTCGACCAGTTGTTATTGTAGCTCCTGCAAAGCACATCCCCGGGGCAAGTTAGAAATCATTTTATGCTTCTGCAATGCAGTTTTACAATAGATGAGGATTTGTGATATATCTGGCGTCTTGCAGCTCCTTGATCCAGTCGAAGATGAAAAACTTTGCGTGTTCATACTTGAAAAAGCTTTGAGTAAGCTACCAGCAGGACAACACAAGATACTGGGGGTATTTGATCTCCGTGGGTTCGGATCTGAGAACGCAGATCTTAAGTTCTTGACCTTCCTGGTATTCTATCTTCTTACAGGACAATGGTTTTGATAGCTAGTTTCTGAAAAAAATCAAAGAAGACAAGTCTTTGATCTTATTCTTGTCTTTTCCATCGTTTCTCTGCAGTTTGACGTATTCTACTATTACTATCCAAGCCGATTGGACGAAGTTCTTTTTGTAGATGCTCCATTTATTTTCCAGCCAATTTGGCAATTCACCAAACCATTGGTGAAGCAATACGCTTCTCTGGTAACTTCCATACCGAATTACTATGTTATAATGCATCATTTCTTATTGCTATCCTCAGAATCCTTCTTGCTGTGCGCATTACTAGCTTTTTAGTACTTAAGGTTGTTAATTCCAATTAAGTACGAGTGCTGTTTGATTGCCGGGTTCGCTCAGGGGATCACTAATACTAGAAGAATTTAAAAAGCTTGGTTTATGTGAAGGTCAAGTTTTGCTCAAGAGAGACTGTGAGAAAGGAGTACTTCACTGAAGAAACATTACCCTCAAATTTCAGGAGCTAGAGAGTTCATGAGAGACCTTTAGAAACCAGTTATTTCTTCTATTGTTGCATCTCTAAACATGTCTATAAATGTGTGTAGATATTTAAAGCCTGGAGTTAAGGAAAACCCTTATTAGTAAAAAAAACTCATTGTATAACCTCAAAAAAAAAAGATAACAGTACACATAAGAGACAACAGCATAATCATGAAACGCCTTCCTAAAATTTAAGAATAGAAAAAGTAAACAAAGAACAGAGAAATATCATAAGAGAAGCCCTGAGAAGTCAGAATTTTGAGGGGTTCCATGTTGAAGAGCTTCAAATCAAGTTAGCCCTCTTCAGAAATCTGATAGTTCTGCAGTAATAAGGCCATACAGATTCAACAAAATCCAGGTATTTTTCAACTATCCATCCTTGGAACTGTTTCAGCTTAGTGCGAGTGAGCTCTTTGTAGTCTGCGTTCTTGATGGCCTCCACTGGTCGGAACACTAAAGCTTTTACGTCATCACTGAGTTTTCCATGGGCAATATAATGGTATGCTACAAGGTAATATGATGGTAAGTTTCTTATCATTTTCATGGTTTGGTTGAAGCAGAAGGCGTAAAGGGCACACAGTCCTTGAAACATTTTGACATAAAGCGCGACGATCAAGGGACCAGCAACCCACATAGGAGATAACTCCTTTGTAACTTCAGATCCATAGATTGCATTAACAGCTAGGAAAGCTGGAACACTGCAAAATGGTCAACGTAAAAGTATAATTAAGACATAAGAAACTCAGAAGAGTGGTTGTGTCACTCTTGAATATTCATTAGGACATCAATTAATTGGTTTTCCACTACTGAATTGGTGCTCAATTAAGGATAACAATTACTCTGTTACCACATCAAAAAATAGAGATTTTTTTATGCTTATACTTACAATAACAGCAATGGAATCTTGATAGCAGCGTCTAGACTCCAAAACCAGGACCAAACTGTATTTTTGGTACTCTGGAGGATCTCCGTTTTCCGGATCTCTGTTTCAGTGTCTGTCTTTAATGTTTGCGGAACCTGTTCTCCTCCCAAAGCCTCGTCAATCACTGGTGATTGTGTGCGCAGCATTGTTAGCCATTTTTTGAATAGTTTCTGAATAGCAGGTTGCCCTGTAATTGAATCATCTGTTTCTGAGGTATACGAAAGAGAAGTGTTTTGTGCCTTTGGAGAGCCATTCACATTATTTTCATCATCATCTGAACAGTAAGATAGTTTGACCGAGTTATTAGTAACTTTCTTCCCACCCTCACTTCCTCCTGATTCATTATTCTTGATGCCGCCTTTGAAAGATGTAACTCTAAAGGGTTTTGCTTTCAATCCACCATTGCAAGGGGACCCTAAACTGCAAAAGATTTTCACAGAATTTTATGATTCCGAGAATCAACTGCAAAGAGAATTATATATAAACTATAACTTCGTATATAAGTAGATTCCTAAGCGATTATAAGCCAATCATAGAGTACATCAGACCCTATGCTGTAAACAATGTCTCAGTATCCAACAAAGAATTTGTCAGCAAACAAGTAGGTCTCAGGCAATACTTAAGAAGTCGTGAGTCTCAACTAAGCAGGAACTCGTGATGTGGGATTCTCACCTAAAACAACATTTTTGCTTCAATCGTAAATGCTTATCTTTCCTCTCAACAAAGTGCACTGTCGTAACAGGTCTCCTTAAACTCAAGCCTCTGGTCCATGTTGGTGAACTCCAAGGAAACAAGACATGTGAACCCTTCATGAGGAAACATTACGACAATAAACATCTATATTTCTAGAGTGACAAGTAAATGCTTTTACAAGATTGAGAGTACAACGCTTTACCGAAATTCAGAAACACACGGAATTTGAGATTTAAAAATCGATGTTGAAGATACCTGCAATTTCTGGGTTACCAACACCATTGTTCCCAGCTGAGCAGTGAATCATTTACTCGAAGGTCAAAATCTGTCCATCATTTACACACAAACAACTTTAGTTACTCAATAATAATTTGGAAACAATGACCAAACAAACAACTTATTTATCTTCGACATGTGTATATATATAATTAACCAAAATGCATCCATCTCTCCAAGCCAAAACTCTTCCTAATATAAAACAGGTCCCTATGTAGCTTATATAAAATTGTCCTAGTTGCAGATATTAACCAAATCTGAGCTCATAAGACATCATTATGCAAAACTAAGAATCGGTGAACCCAGATTCCACATGGCATCTCTAAGCCTCAATTATCTTGAAGAAAGTTAGCACTATTTCACACGTGACAGCAATATGAAAAGCAAAAATCGTAGCCAAACAACTCGCCACAATATGAAGGAAAATTCCATGATATCATCCAAAGTAGATGACAGTAACCTCCAAAATCTCTAGGATGATTTTACAAGGTGCAACCATATAACATTAGAATAGACAGTCACAGCAAATTGACTTGGCAGAAACGATGATGAGCACAATCTGAACTAAGACGAACTCGCTAACGAGCTCAAATTAATAAAATATTCAATTTTCTTCCATCCTGTTAGCCACCCAGAAGTCTTCCTCAACAAACAATCTCCCAACTCGGATTGAATTACGCTGTACTGTAAATGTAAAGCGACCACAAGAAACCGAGAATAGTCTTTTATTATTCCTACAAAAAATCAATATATCGACCGAGGAAAACTACCAAAATCCCTATAAAGAGATTGCTAATTAGAGCACAGTAGCGTGGAAATTGAGTGGGAGATGGAGAAAAAAGTACCAACCTCAATCATGAGCTCGTTGTCTTGAGGTTTGTTCATCCGTGAAAATACGAATGAAAGGACCAGAATTTGTCGAAGGAAAAGCAGGAAGAAGTTGTGTAAAGCAGAAAAGAGGAAGAACCCTAGTGAGAATCTTGAAGCTTGAATCTCAAAGCAATGAGAAAGATTGGAATTTTAGAGGGAAGGAGAAAGGGGGAAGCGGATAGATAGAAGAGATGAAGGGATTGAAAGAGATAGAAATTGCAGATTACACAGGCAAGCGGTTAATCAAAGGGTTTTTATATCAACATCCTCTGAACGTCGTCGTTTTCATTTCGATCTTATGTTACTACATTTTTCATGACGGTTTTTCATTTTTCAAGTCTAAAATAGTCGATTTGTAAAATAACAAACACTTGTCTGTTATAAAATAACTCTTTCTAATTTTTTTTCTGTCATCTAGATTTCATTAAGAACACAAGGTGGAATACAAATTTTGACATCGGATAATTCTTTGGAAACTAAACCCAAACAAGAGAAGCAAAAGAAATTACAACATAGGAAAAGCTTAAAAGAAACCAAAAAAAGACATATCAGAATAGCAACCCAAACCCGAAGACCGAAGTCTCCACTAGAAGCATATGAACTGGCGTGGATGACGAAACCTCCTATAGTGAATAGGATGTACCTCATAGTTAAAGAACAAAACTTCTCCACCGGTAGAAGGGTCCTACAATACATACCGAAACAAGCAAAGTCGAAAACTAGACGACCATAAAGGGCGAACGACGACCGGGAAAAGCCTAGAAAAAAACCAACGAAAGACCAGACCTCGATCAAGGTCTTTAAGTAGTAACAAGGAGCGAAATGACCACAAACTGGGGATACCGAACTCGGGAAGAGGACAACATCAAATCGAACCAGTATGGATACAATAAAGGTCAATGGGAAGGGGCTAAACCAACTAATCTAATCTTAGGATCTTACTAAAACCATAACCTATGACAAACTAAACCATTCTGAACACTTAAACAACCAAATTAAAACACGACAAAGGGAAGGGAAGATTGAAGAGCCAAGAAACATGCACACCGGACAAGGAAGGTCACACCGGCGAACAAGACCAACACGGCGGAGACCACAACCACCATCGGAGGCTTCTTCTCTGGTGACGAAACTCCAAATCTCACCGAAACACACTTTGACGAAACAGAGCTACAAATACCTTAAACTAATGACCAAACCGGCGAGATGACAACAGAAGGGGTTGATGTCGGTGCTATCGGAGCCACCGACCATCGACCCTGGAGGCGAGCTTTCAAAAGTAAGTCATAAACTCAGATCTACAATATTCTCTCTCGAACAGTAATTTAAGATAGAGAGTCCAAAATATATTTTTCTAAATGGTAAAATAACTCTTTCTATATATATTATGATATTATTTCTTTGTATAATATATATGAGAGAGAACAAAAATGTAAGTGGTAAGTGAGAGTAACCTTTTATTATCTCTTCTATATCTCTTGTGTTTATTTTACAAAGGTAAGTGTCATATATATATATATATTAAGTGGAAGTCGGTTAAATCTGATAGTGGTGAAAGTAAAAATATAATTAAATATTGGAATGGATAATTACTATTATTATAACACTCCCCCTTAATTATTCATTTTTAATGACGTATTACGTACTGCCTCGTTAAAAACCTTATCATGGAAAAACTCAATGGGATAAAAACCATGACAAGGGAAAAAGAGTACAGTGACGTAGTCTCACCCTGATATAATCTCCCTTTTCATAGATTTCTTAGTTGACGCATCCCGATGTCGTGAACATGTTTTCTAAACATTGTAATGGAAAGCGTTTTCGTAAATAGATCAGTTGCATTGTCTGTTGAGCGAAAATATTGAATATCTACTTCTCGATTCTTCTCGAGTTCTCGTGTGTAAGAGAAAAATCTTGGGGGAATATGCTTTGTTCAGTCGCTCTTGATATATCCTTCCTTGAGTTGAGTGACGCATGCAGTATTGTCTTCAAACAATTTCGTTAGCTCTTTATTTATGACTATTCCACTAGCTTCTTGTATATGATGAGTCATTGATCTGAGCCACACGTATTTTCTACATGCTTCATGAAGAGCAATTATCTATGCATGATTTGAAGAAGTTGTGACTAGTGTCTGTTTTTGAGATTGCCAAGAAATTGCGGTTCCTCCAATTTAAAAAACATATCCGGTTTGCGATCTGATTTTATGTGGATCTGATAAATAACCTGCATCTGCAAAACCAACTAAACCAACACTATATTTTCTGTTATAAAATAATCACAAATCAATTGTTCCCTGAAGGTAACGAAATATATGTTTGATTCCATTCCAATGTCTGCGCGTAGGTGATGAACTGTATCTTGCAAGTAAATTTGTAGAAAAAGCTATATCTGGTCTAATGCAATTCGCAAGATACATGAGTCCACCAATAGCGCTCATATAAGGTACTTCAGGACCTAATATTTTTTCATTATCTTCATAAGGTCGGAATGGATCTTTGTCAACATTAAGTGATTTATTGACCATTGGAGTACTCAAAGGAGTTGTTTTATCCATGTAATGTGTTTTAAGATCTTTTTCGTATAATTAGACTGATGTACGAAAATTCCATTTCGAAGATGCTCGATCTGGAGTCCAAGACAAAATTTTGTTTGTCTAAGATCTTTCATTTCTAACTCTTTCTTCATATGAGTTCTTACATCATTAATCTCCTTTTGAGTTCCAATTATGTTCAAGTCATCAACGTATACAGCAATGATCACAAATCCAGATGGGGATTTCTTAATAAATACACAAGGGCATATCGCATTGTTGGTATACTTAACAAATATTCACTTAAGCGATTATACCACATGCGTCTAGATTGTTTTAATCCGTAAAGTGGTCGCTGTAATTTAATTGAACATATCTCTTTTGATTTTGAACTTAATGCTTCATGCATCTTTAATCCTTCTGAGATTTTCATATATATTTCACTATCAAGTGATCCATATAGATATGTTGTCACAACATCCATTAGATGCATTTCTAGACTTTTAGATATCGCCATGCTCATCAAAAATCTGAAGGTAATTGCATCCATTACCGGAGAATATGTTTCTTCATAATCAATTCCCGGTCTTTGAGAAAATCCTTGGGCAACAAGTCGGGCTTTATATCTTGTTACCTCATTTTTCTCATTTCTTTTCCGAACAAAAACCCATTTATACCCAACAGACTTTACATGTTTGGGTATTGTGACAATAGGTCCAAAGACTTTTCTTTTATTGAGGGAGTTTAACTCAATTTTTATGGCCATTTCCCATTTCTCCTAATCAGATCTCTTCTGGCATTCCAGTATGGACCTTGGATCTGGATCATCACTTTCGATATCAATTTCTTTTGATACAGAGAATGAGAATATTCCATCATCATTATCTATTTTATCTCTAACCCAACTTTTCCCGTTTTGGGCATTATTGATGAAAATTTCATGATTTTCATTATTTTCGTCTTCATGACTTTTCTCTGCATTTGGTTCTTCTGGATCATTTTCATTTTCTGTACCATTTTTATTTTCTGTATTTGGTTTTTCTGGACCATTTTTATTTTCGTTTCCCAATTTCTTTTTCTTCCGGGGATTTTTATCTTTAGATCTCATTGGTCTCCCCCTCTTCAATTGAGCCTTGGGTTCATTAGTTATGTTACCATCAATTTGTTCTTCCGGAACATTAACTCTTTATGGAACATTCGCAGCGGGTATATATGATTTTGTCCCTTTCTTGTATTAGTGAACGCATCTGGTATTTGATTTGCCATATTTTGTAAATGCACAATTTTCTGAACTTCCAGTTCACGTTGATTTGTAGGAGGATTAAGATGCAACAACGATGGTGTGTACCATGTAATATCTTTTGGAACATTTTTAGTTCCTCTCCCTAACTCTGGAAATTCATCTTCATTAAAATGGCAATCAACAAATCGTGCCGTAAACATATCACCAGTTTTTGGTTCTAGATACCGAATTATACTTGGTGATGTATACCCGATATATATTCTCAATCTCCTTTGTGGTCCCATTTTTGTACATTGTGGTGGTGCTACAGGCACATATACTGCACAACCAAAACCACGGAGGTGGGATATATCTGCCTTCTGACCAGATGTTAATTCTAATGGGAAGTATTTATGATACGCACTTGGCTATATTTGAATTAATTGTGCAGCATGTAAAATTGCATGTCCCCATATTGAAATTGGGAGTTTTTTTCTCATTATTAACGGTCTAGCTATAAGTTGCAACCGTTTAATTAAGGACTTAGCCATGCCATTTTGTTTATGAGCGTGTGGGACTGAATGTTCTACATCAATTCCCAATGACATACAATAGTCATTGAAGACTTGTGAAGTGAATTCACCAGCGTTATCAAACCTTACTATTTTTTATTGTATAATCAGGAAATTATGCTCTCAACCTGATTATTTGGGTAATGAATTTTTCGAAAGTGATATTTCGTGTGCTTAATAGACACACATGTGACCATATACTAGATGCGTCGATTAATACCATAAAATATTTAAATGGCCCACATTGTAGGTGGATAGGCCCACATATATCACCATGTATTCTTTCCAAGAATACCAGAGATTCATTCCCAATTTTGGCTGGTGATGGTCGAGTTATTAGTTTTCCAAGAGAACAAGCTTTACATGGAAATTCTCTCGTTTGAAAAATCTTCTGGTTTTTCAGCGGATGGCCATTTGAATTTTCCACAATTCTTCTCATCATGACTAAACCAAGTGCCCTAACGTTCATGCCAGATTTTGAACGTACATGTAAACTTCAAGTTTAATGTAACATATGATTCAGTCACATTTATTTTTGTGGAATATATTCCGGAAGATAAAACTGACAGCTTTTCCAATATATATTTCTTTTCTGAATTTATTGATGTAATGCAAAGATATTCAATGCCATTTTTATTCATAGTTTCTATATGATATCCATTTCGTTGAATATCTTTGAAACTTAACAAATTTCTATAAGATTTAGGAGAATATAATGCATTATTTATCTCAAATTTTGCTCCCCTTGGCATTGAAAAACAAGTTCTTCCGGAGCCTATAATTATTTTTGCATTACCCGATATAGTATTCACGCTTCCAGCAGAATTATTTATTTTAAGGGATGAATCCTATCCTTTAATATTGTGAGCGTTGTAGCACTGTCTGCCAGACATATATCTCCATCCATGTTTTCAAATTTCACTATATTCTGATTTGCAAACATTTATGAAAATACATTAATATTACAAAATAAAGATAAAAACTATTTTACAAACAAGAAAGAAAATATAATAATATACAATCATGTCATAATATCTTCTGCAGGAAGTTTTAATTCTTTTTGATTTTCGCTGATATCTACAGAATCAACAGTGAAATCAGTTACATCGAGATAATTATCAGTATCTATACCATTAGAGGAGAGTCCAGCTTCCTTTTCATTAGAAGGCTCGGCTTCATTGTCAAAAATGGTCTGGCTTCATTATCAAAAGAAGTTCTGGCACCATATAGGAAGTTGGTTTCCTTTTCTCTTTCCTTGTTCTTTTGCGACTCCTGATAAAGCTTGACAAAAAGTTTCAGCGTACGACAGGTACGCAACCAGTGACCTTTCAAGCCGCATCTATAGCAATGATTTTCATGTTGTTTATTTTCAATTTCCTCTCCTTTTGACTTTTGATTATTTCTTTCATAATTATTAGGACGAGATTTTCTTATTTGTCTGCGTCCATTTCCATGACCATATCCTCCTCTTCCATGACCTCGATGGTTATTCTGACCGCGTCCACGTTCATTATAATTATTATAATTTGTGGATGCAACATTCGCTTCTGGAAATGATGCAGATTCAGTTGGACGAGATCGATGGTTTAACATTACCAGCTCATTGTTCTACTCTGCCACAAGGAGAACTTGCATTAAGTCTGAATACTTCTGGTATTCATTTGCCCGGTACTACTGTTGCAGAATCACATTTCCAGGATGAAATGTCTGGTGAGTTTTCTCGATGATGTCATAATCAGTGATCTTTTCTCCACATAACGTTATCCTGGAGATGATTCCAAATAGTGCAAAAGTATATTCGCTTACGCTCTTATAATCCTGGAACCAGAGGTTCAACCACTCATGTTTTGCTTTTGGTAGAATCACATATCTCTGGTGACCGAACCTATCTTTGAGTGACTACCAAAGATTTACAGGATCTTCTTTCGTTAAATATTCATCCTTTAAACCATCGTGGATATGGTGTAATAAAAATATCATGGCATTGGCCTTTGACTCTTGAGGACTCTTTTTGGACTTATCGATAGTATCTATTAATCTTTTTCCTTTCAAGTGTAGTTTTATTGCAAGTGTCCATCTTATATAATTATGTTTGGTTATATCCAGGGCAGCAAACTCGAGTTTAGCCAAATTTGACATGATTACTGCATAATAATAAATTTTATTATTCAACATAAAATAAAATAACATTATCTAAAATCCATGAAAATGAATTTTACAAGCAACGATAAAGAAGAAAAATGCATAAGCAAGAAGAGCCATGCTCTTAATAAAATCACTTTTGGGAAAAATCTTCCACAAAAATGATATAAGCTGATTTTTGAAACAATAATTAAAACTAAAGTAGACATTATAAAAACTTAAAGAAAAATTTTGAAAGATGGAAAAATTTTGTGGTGAAAACAAATGAAAGATAAGTGAATTTATAGATTGAAATTTTTTGAATATAGTCGTTGCAAATAGTAAATATAACCGTTATAATTTTTTTTTAATAATGTTTAGTAAAATATAATCAAAATAAAATTATCAAAAATAATATTTACCAATAATAACATGATCATGAAAATAATCAGAGCATAAACAACGCAACCATATAATTAAATATGATGCAATAACAATAAATGTAAATATATTATTTGTCTTAAGGATAAATTTATTTATATTTATTTATCTGCAGGATAAATTCACTATATTTATTTTTTTTGTTTTATCGTTCTTCTGGAACGTTTTGTAATGTCTTCGGGACATTTTATCGTTTTATTGTTCTTCTAGAACAATTTGTGAATGCCTTCTGGACATTTTATTGTTCTTCCGGAACGTTTTTGTATATGTCTGCTAGACATTTAAAGGCATGAATCTGAGAAAACATAATCTACCACATGATCATAAAGGAGCAGAGTCTACCATATAATCGTGATCGTAGAGGCAGAGCCTACCATAATGATCAGTTCGGAAAAAACAACGCCTATCATCCCGAATATGTATGGGGAACGAATTACCCTTATTAAGGCGACAAGCCGACCATTATAACAGTATATAAATTTAAATTTAAACGAGCAGTATAACAATATATAAATTAAATATACATATATATATATATATGGTGAGCAAATCACCCAGGGGCATAGCCCCTTCATTATAACAAATAAAAATTAATTTTGATAAAAATTTAATTATACCTTCGGTTCGGTATTAGAACGGAGCAACTTGTGCTGATAACGTGTTATAAAATAACTCTTTCCATTTATATATTATGATATTATTTCTTTGTATAATATATATGAGAGAGAGAACAAAAACGTAAGTGGTAAGTGAGAGTAACCTTTTATTATCTCTTCTATATCTCTTGTGTTTATTTTACAAAGGTAAGTGTCATATATATATTAAGTGGAAGTCCGTTAAATCTGATTGCAGTGAAAGTAAAAAATAATTAAATAATAGAATGGATAATTACTATTATTATAACATTGTCGACTAAACTAAATTTAATTGTTGCAAAAAAGATGAAATGAAATATTGGACATTTTATTTAATATATAGTGGGTTAACAAACTATTTTACCCTCAAAACTTCTATATAACACTAATTTCACACAAATTTAAAGCATAATGTTAATGGATAGTTCGCCTAAGCTATCTTGGAATATCCGCAAATTGATTGAGATTAAGGATTTAGGTAAAGGATTCCTCTCTTGTAAAGTCGGTGATGGTGCAAGAGCTTCTTTTTGGTATGAAACATGGACTACTCTAGGGCTTTGCTAGACTACTTTGGACCTATTGATCTGAGGGAACTAATGGTTGAATGAGCAACTTATGTCAAGGATACAGTTGTGTTTAATCGATGGAGCTTACCACCTGCAAGATCGGAGAAGGCTGTCTTGCTTCAAGTATGTCTCATGAACACAACTCCTCCAGCAAATGCTAGTGGATCAGACGTTTACCTGTGGATGCAAAAATCTGGCTCTTGAGTGCCCAAGTTTAGCTCCTCAAATACATGGGATTAGATTCGTTTAGAGTCTCCTATCACTCCTTGGCATAAGGATGTATGGTTTTCCCACTTTGTGCTAAGATTCTCCCTCATCCAATGATTAGCATTCAAAGGACGTTTACAAACCCAGGACAGGCTTCATGGATGGGGACTCAATACACCAACCATATGCGTCTTATGTAATTCGGTGCAGGAATCGCACTCGCACTTGTTCTTTGACTGTAAGTTTTCTCGCAGTTTATGGGGATATATGTTAGAAACAATGATTCAAAACAAAGAAAAGGAAGAAAGCGAGAACAAAAGAGTTAGATATGATGTCGTAGAGTCGTAGTGTGAACTACTACACTTGAGCTTTTAGACAGTCTACTTAGTGCTAAGTATCAAGACGAGAAACTCCAGAATTAACTCTACAGTCCTAAGATATGCCTTACCTTAGGAGATGAAGCTCTCAATAATAATTTGGAAAGAACAAGAGACAGAAGAAAAACTCTGGTTTCATTCCATGAAATGTCTTCTTTTAATAAGTTCAAGACTACTTCAACGAAACTGATCTTCCTTTCAATAATGATTTAATTCAACCATTACACCTCTATAACGGTTATGAACTTAAAAGAAATAAAACAAGGAAGATTTTCTGTAATTGACTCACAATAAAGGGAAAAGATTTGTAGGGATTTTAAGAAACAAAACGTAAGAAGAGGAGGAACTAGAGAAGAAAGCTTATTCTTCATGGACTAAAAATGTGGCCCAAATTTAGAGAGAAGATTTATAAGCCCAATAAACCCAAATACAAAGAAACACACTTAACATTCCCCCACATGTTTCGGTACAAAAATGAACAAAAGAAATGAATTTTGTGTTGTTGCTATCAACTTGATTCAACCTATTGAGAGCTTCGCAAATCCTTTTTATTACACATGTAATCAGCTTAGTGTCTAAAATAGTTTTCTTCTCAACCAACTTCCACTTAGCTCCACGTGTGCCAAAGAGTTCTTTTTTTTGAATCTGTGCCTTAATGGTTCAGCAGCTTATCAAGCATCTTCATGCCCCCATACAAGAATAAGACCACTCTAAGACAACTGTCTTTATCTCACCCAAGACACCTATTTAATTTTCTAACATTCCATCAATTTGACGACTTGAACTCAAATCTTAAATATATATTAAGTTACAAAGTGTGGTTTCAGGAATGCTTCGAACCTTAATAGTTTCCAGCCCCATAGCTTTTGTTGTGTCCAAGGCTAAATGTCTACACAAACCCTTAGTTTAGGGATCAATTATATTTTTAACAGAACTCACAAACTCTAGTGACACAACTCTTGTATCTATAAGACCTCGGATCACCTTGTGTCTAAGTCTGATATGTCTTCTTAGTGTCTGTTCATGGAGACTGCTATGGAAGCTTGTGAGTCACACCGAATAGATATTGAGGTACACACCTTTTCAGTTAATGGCAAATCCAACAATAAACCTCTTATCCATTCTGTTTCTTGACTTGTAACTTCAAGAGCCACAAGCTCAGACTCCATAGTAGATCTAGCAATGCAGTTTTGTTATGAAGATTTCCAAGCTACAGCTCCACCTGCAAGAGTAAATACAAAGCCACTTGTGGAATTAATCTCATAATTATCGGACACCCAATTTGCATCACTATATAACTCTAACACACATGATGAATTATTGTAGCATAAATTCCAGTCTATTATCCCTTTTAAATATTGCAACAAGCGACTAAGAGTTGTCCAATGACTATTGTTTGGATTATGAGTATATCTACACAACCTGCTCACTGCATAGGCTATATCTGGACGTGTACAATTCATCAAATACATCACACTACCCATTATCTTAGCATACTCTAACTGATTCACACTTTCACTTTTATTCTTACAGAGATGTACAGAAGGATCATAAGGTGTTTTAACACTAGGTTTCTCCCAATATTCAAAATTTCTAAGAAGTTTTTCAATATGATGAGATTGATTTAAGCAATATCCAGACTCAGTTCTATTCACTTTAGTTCCAAGAATGACGTCTACTTCTCTCATATCTTTCATATTAAACTGAGTACTTAACCATGCCTTAACTTCAGAAACAATCTCAATTTTAGAACCAACTATGAACATATCATCAACATAAAGACATATCATCAACACAACCATTCTCAAAGGTTTTTCCAAATAGACAAGAATCACCAGAATTAGAAATAAAACCATTTTTTAGCATAGTATTACTAAACATCTCAAACCATTGTTTTGGAGCCTGTTTTAGTCCATACAATGATTTAACAAGTTTACATACTTTATTCTCTTGTCCTTCTATTATAAAACGTTCTGGTTGCATCATGTATATTTCTTCTTTTAAATCTCCATTTAAAAATGCAGTTTTCACATCTATTTGATGTACAATCATATCATGAGCATAAGCATATGCAATCAGAATTCTAATTGAAGCAATTCTAGTGACAGGTGCATAAGTATCAAAAAAGTCTACTCCCTGTTTTTGTGTAAACCTTTGAGCGACTAATCGTGCTTTAAACATGTCTATTGACCCATCAACTTTATACTTCTTCTTTTGAATCCACTTGCATCTAATAGCTTTACATCCCCTGGGTAAACCAATAATTTCCCATATATGGTTAGTCATAATTGATCAATACTCACTACTTACTGCTTCCTTCCAGAACGTTGCATCCACAGATCGCAAAGCTCAAGATTGTTGATAACAATGATTCAAAACAAAGAGAAGAAAGAAAGCGAGAACAAAAGAGTTAGATACGATGTCGTAGAGTCGTAGTGCGAACTACTAAACTTGAGCTTTTAGACCGTCTACTTAGTGCTAAGTATCAAGACGGGGAATTCCAGAATTAACTCTACTCTCCTAAGATATGCACTTACCTTAGGAGATGAAGCTCTCTATAATAATTTGGAAAGAATAAGAAACAAATGAAAAAAAATTATGTTTTCATTCCATAAAATGTCTTCCTTTTATAAGTTCAAGACTATGCTTCAACGAAACTGATCTTCCTTTCAATAATGATTTGATTCAACCATTACACCTCTATAACGGTCATGAATTTAAGAGAAATAAAGCAAGAAAAATTTTCTGTAATTGACTCACAATAAAGGGAAAAGATTTATAGGGATTCTAAGAAACAAAATGTAAGAAGAAGAGGAACCAGAGAAGAAAGCATATTCTTCTTGGACTAAAAACGTGGCCCAATTTTAGAGAGAAGATTCATAAGCCCAATAAACCCAAATGAGAATAAACACACCCAATAATATATGGTAGGAAGAATCGACTCAAACCCTTCTCTTTCTCTTTCGGACTCAGCCACATGGGTCCTTAATGCTCAATCCACTCCACGCCACTTTGCTAGTATTATACTAAAGTTGTTGCTGCAGATTTCCATCTACTTAATTTGGAAAGAACGTAACATGAGGATCTTCACTTCCCATTCTTCTACGCTCAGGGCTCTCAAACTTGATATGGACCATACCATCCGTAACAGACTCATCCCGATCTTCCAAAGGATCGGTTTTCCACAATCTCCTTTCTTGGTTTTTACTTTGGTTGTATCTCTAATTTATAAGTAGTTATAAGCTAGCCTCTAATATTCCACCTCTCTCTTTAGAAATTATTCTTTTGTATTAGGATGTCTTCAGGAACTATTTGGTTGGTATAATATTAACATAAAAACCAAAAAAAAAAAGTTTCAGATTTATTTACACACACTATGAAAGTTCAAAATATATTTCCCATCAGATAATGTTAGTAGGTAGACATTTTTCTAGAAAAAGTTATATGTATGCTTTTAAGTGCTAAAAAGTAACAACAACAACAACAAAATTAAGTGCTACCAATTCAGCTGACACAAATATAAATATCCGTATTGTTATCATTGAATGTTTATATAATTATATGGTTTTTACTTTATAATCATATTACTCTTATCTTTTTTTTAAACAATTTATTAATTTTTTAAAAATTTATAATTTGTGTTCGATAAAAACACATACAAGCTCATAACTATATTAGCAAATATATTTTTTTGGTGAAATATTAATTTGTTCTGACTTGTTTTTACCTAGAAAATTTTCTCACACTATTATTATTATATACCAATTTAATATAAATTTAAAGTCGTTGTCCTAAATATATATATTTTTAACCTAAGAGTCGCTGCATGTATCTAGTTTTGGGAGCGGTGATTGGAAGCTCCCCCAGCTCCGATCGCTGGTGTACTTTCTTTCCCCTATGTTTATGTTTAGTCTCGTTGCTTTCTTTTTGTCTTTAGACTTGAGTCAAAGAATTTTCAGATTTCGTTGTTCTTAAAGAGGTTTCTCCGATAATCCGTCGTGTTTGCAATTAGAGCTGGTGGGTGATGTATTGTATTTTTATCGGTTTTTTGACTCAGATTTTCATTGGTTTTTCGAGTTTTTGTTATTCCTTTAGAGTATTTCAATGTACAAAGTGAGTTAGAATGGAACTAGGTATTCAAAGCATGGATTGGAGCGAAAAAGATCAAATATGGCATTTTTGGATGTTCTGATCGATCGGTCTTCACCTGAATCGATCGATCCTGTTATTACCAGAAGATGCGCACAATTGATGCATCAACCAGCTACACCATGAAGTCGTTCTGAATAGAAGATCGATCGATCCACCTCCGGATCGATCGTTCCAAATCTTAAGAAGAAATCTGTGTCCGATTTGAGGAACGACCAGTGTGATCCAGGATCGAGCACTTTACAGTAGATCGATTGATGTGCATCTGGATCGACCAATCCACGGGCCTGCACGAGAAAAACTAAATTTTCCTTAATCTGTCCGGTTTTACTTATTTTGTACTAGACGCGTTTTTCACCTTTTTCAATTAGGTATTTTTGAAACTTTTTAGATACACTTTTCATATTTTTCATTCAGCCGACTTTGAGAGATTTCTTGTAAGCTTTTTGGAGAAGATTTCATCCTCTTCACTTTTGGAGAAGAATCGTGAACCCCTTTATATTTTATTGCAATTTCATTGTGTTTTCTGTTGTGTCCATTGCCTTGTTTTCTTTGATCATGTCTGAGTAGTTTCATAATCATGTTTAAGATTTTCTAAGGATTTAAGGTTTCAATGAATGAGGAGCAAATAGGGCTTTATGTAAAGTGTTCTTAACCTATAGCTGGTTTTAATTCTTAGGTTAGCTTGCTCACCTAGCTTTTGATACTAGGTTTTTTAACTCACCAAAAGTGTCTATTAGATGTCTGAAATAGAATAGATAAGTAATTAGTCATTAACCAACGAAAGTTGATATAAAGGTGAATTGTAGACTTATCAAATCTAATCTATAATGCTTGTTTAGATCTCTGGGACCAAACGACACTTTGGGATTATAGGTTGCTAGGTATAGTAGTCGACGCCATGACAGTGGGTTTGCTATTCAATTATGTCTGTGTTTGAGGATTGGTCATATTTTGTGCTCTGAATAGTTTCTTGATTCATATTCCTTATTTCTCGAATGAATTTCATGTGCCTGATATTTTTATTATTGAATTTTATAATTGTTAATTACTTTAAGTTTTTAATCACAATCACCACTTCCATTGAATTGTCTTAGCTTAAATTTGATTTAGAAATTGATGATGCAATATTTGGTCTTCATGGATTTGATTCCTCAATACTACTCTGATTTGTTGTGCTCTTGCAGTAGGATTATAATGGTTAAAACTTTGTCTATTAGTGGGTTGTTGTTTCGCTGTAGGGAACATGCTTCTACAAATCTGATAGTTGTTGTCTGTTGCAGTCGTCATTGATTTGTTGTCTCAAAGGTTTCTCTTCTCGATGGAGAGTGGTCTCACGGAGGTGCTCATAAGCATGTAGTTAGGTCATTAAATATTGGTGGTGGCATTTTATTGGTTTCCGTTTGGATAATGTTTGATTTTGGACTAGGTCTTTGATTAGAACTTGTCAATTGCTTATATCCTCTTATCGTTATTGTCCTCTTCGGTTCGATTGGATGCTTTGCTCGTTTGAGTTAGGTTTTCCAGTGTAGAGGTTTGGTTTCTCTTTGTCTGTACGCTCAAACCTCACCATATCATCTCATAATTTTCTATTTTTTTTAGAAATAAACCTATATATGAAATTTGTTTGAAATCAACATAATAATTTTTCTTCTCGACGTACATAATACAACACGGTAATTAAAGAAATTTAATAATATATAAATTTAATATATATATAAATTTAATATTTATTAGGGAATAAAACACTCATGTGATTATCTTAGACAACAATTACCAACTTGTAAGAGATAAAAAACTCTAAGACAAAAAAGTGAAAAATATTATTGTGTTTAAGAAAGAAAAGAGTGGATTAACGGAAATTTACAATGGATCTTATTCTTAGAAATTTTTAATTATTTTATAAAAGTAGGCTAGACTAAAAAGAACAGAAAATTACAATTATACCCATAAAGCTCCAACCTCCACGAGTCTAGGAATAAGTTGACCACTAAGATGAAGGGCTACAAGTGACTCGAACCCACCAACAGAAGAGCCACCGATGAAGAGAACCGGAGCAGTTTGAACAGCGAGACAAGCTACCTCTTCATCGTCGATCTCGATCATTGCTGGGTGAACCCCGACGGTGGATAAAAGCTTCTTGATGATGTGGCACATGCAGCAGGAAGATGATCGAGTGAATATGATAACTATGTTCATATCTGCCTTATAGTTTGTTTCGGTCTTGTCTTCAGCTATGTTCGGCTTCTTTTCGTGACTTCGTGTAGTATTGGCTCAGGAGCCGTTCTTGCCGGTTAGCAGCTGCATCTTCATTTGTAAGGTAATCATACATACCATATATAGGAAGCTCCGTCATTAGTCTGACTGAGTGTTGTGTAGTCTCTGGTGGTATCGATTCATGGTTTCGAGTTTGCTAGTTTTCGGGATTCTATTCTAAAGTATTCTAGTTTAATTTTTTTCAAAGTTTTTCTTTTTAGTTTCCTTTTTTGGGATTTTTTTCTAGAAAATTCTCGTTTTCCGCCGGCTTTTGTATGTGAATGTTGTATTCTACCATGATTTAATATATAATTTAGACGATAAAAAATTAATATATAGATTTTTGAAAAATATGTAATTATAGTTTATTAAAATAAACTAAAATAAATTAATTTTAATGTTATTGTAACTTTGTAATCAACTACGATAACAATAAACATGATGTTGTCAAATAATATTTTTAAATAAATCACTTTTCTTTTTATTGTAAGTTGTATATTGTTTTTGCAGGGGTAAATGCCACTTGTCCTTTCTTGCAACAGATAATAAAGAGATGAGAGCGGTTGGATCTCTCGAGGAATCCCAAAGTATAATTTACTAATGTGGCTTTTTGTTTTGAACAAACACCCCATAACAGACAAATTGACCTCTTGGGACCTCAAATCTCACTCTCGATGTCTCCTTACAGTTACTCCATTGAATCTCGGAATCATTTGTATTTTGATTGTCAACACTCCTAGGAAATATGGAAAAGAGTTTAAATGAAATGTCAATCCTCAACTCCCAGAGTTTGGGATTTACTTCTCCTTCACATGCATCGCCTTTTGAATGCAAAACCAAAGTCCAAACTTCTAAATATGAATCTTCAATGCTTGATCTACACTATTTGGATAGAAATAAATCAGCGACTGCATAAGAAAGTTTTCCGGATCTAATCATCAATTATCAAATTTATTGACTCCACTATGTGAAATCAGATTTCTTCATTTTGTTACTCAAATCCACAATTGGCTTCTCATATGCTAACTTTCCATATATCTCCACTAAAGTTATGACTTCTCAGCTATTCTCTGTATCGAATTAATGATTTACTGTTTGGATGACACTACTGATTGGCAACCGAAGACAAATATAATTAGTGCAAATTTGTTCATTTATGTTTTATTTTAGGCCTTGGGCCATAACAATGTCGGAAGACAGTAACATTTTGTTTTAATTTATATAGAAAGATATTATAAATAAAACTTATTATGAATATTGTCATTTTTAATTAAAATTTTGAATCATCTGTGTAGTAATATGTTTTTTTTACTAACATTAATAACTATCTTAAAAAATTTACAAAATGGATTTCGAATGTAACAACTAAAATTTAGATTGTAATGGATATATTCAAACATTAGATCTGAAAAGTGATAGTTGGGACAATCGAAATGGATTATGAATACTAATAAATCCACTTTTGTATTCGTTGGAGGTGGGCTTCAATCCTCTCCTTTAGCTCATCTAACATCACGAAGCCCACTTCGGCTTTGGGCCAGCTTAGCCAGGCAGGAAGGCAGATACTCAAGAATTATCTAAAAGCATGGGAAAACCACCTAGGCATACAATCACCTCGGCATATGACCACTTCGGCAAGAGACCGCCTTGGCAGATGAGTGTGTTGGCCAAAATCCACGTCAGCTAGCTTGCAACGCATTAAATGCATTACAGAGTTGTTCAGTTACTATGTGGACTTGTCGAGCCGCTCAACAAGCATTTGATGTTGCAGGTGAACAACTTAATTGCCCAATAGCTCGGTGACCATTCCCATAGCGATGATGACTAGGCCACTAGCTATGCAGGCTAACAACATAGGTCATCATTGGCCCATCTGATACCAAGGGAGTTCGCCCATACCATTTCGACTATAAAAAAGAGATTCTCAGTGTGCCGAGCTTAGAATCTGATCATCATTTTCTCTCTAGAAACATAAAAATTTTATATCACTTGGTCACCTTGATCGACCTTCGAAACCTCCTTTTTTAAATCTTAAACTCTTTTGATCAATAAACTATTGTGCTAATCTCATTACTAACAGTGCTCATTTCTAATATAAGACTTGATATTACCCCAGTTTAGGGTTTGAGAAAAAGGTTTATATTATTGAGTTGATTTTTATACAAGAAGATAAGGTCCATATATATAGTGTTTATCATTGACAAATTGATAACACCAAAATAATGGAAATCTTTCAAAACCTTATCACAATAGAATCTACGAGAATAACCAAAATCTTCCTAATCCTTATCACTAGCCCTGGATTAAAACCCGACCAGATCCAAACCAAAAATTAGAGAAATCATGTCAGGTATTGTATATTAGATCGGGTAATTTGGTAGGATAGTGCAGTGGATTTCGGTTATGTCTTCGGGTCGGCTCGACTATCAGTTAACCGATAACCCAAATTTCTTCTTCTTTAATTCTCCTCCTTTTTCGTCGATTCTTCACTCATCTTCTTCAGAATGATTTTTTTTTCAAGGATTCGGGATGAATCAGAAACAAATATTAATTATCGAACTAACCAATAACCGAACTGACCTAATCCATATTGTAATTTGGTTATTTACGGTTTAACTTAAAAAATTTGTAAATACCTTATAACCGACATACTCGATCCGACTCGATCTGTATTACCAGAAATCATAGGGCTACTTATCACAATAGGATCTATAAGAATATTCTTTGGTTGGGTTTCACAGGCTTCACTCATCTTGCTTATCTCTAATACTCCCCTGCACGACAAAGGTGGGATGCAAAACACGAAACTTGCAATCACAAAGCGGAATACATTTGTCATGGATACTTTTCGAGGATGAATAAACTATGTCAACTGACTCTGGGTAATAAACTTCAATTTTGAGAGGGATGAAACTTTCAGCTCGTCTTTGGTCAAAATAATGTAATACATCCAGCGGGTGCAACTGCAACTCCACAAACAATCGTCCTTATCTTGGACGTCCATAAACCGAATTAAAAATTTTGACCTAAAATATGCGTTCTACTAAAACTCCCCCATAACTAAAATATCCCAAATTAGGGAATACCCAAAATACAAATTATGAAAAAACCCAAACATTAGAAAATTTTCAAATTAAAATGAACCGTTGATACGACCCTTCGGGGTGTAAGGATCGAGTTGCTGAAGTTGAAAAGTTGAAAAGTCAAAAGATAGAAGTTTTACGAATGAACTCGACTAAGTTTGCTCGAGTTTAGAGGTCGAGTGAGCTCAAATTTGAATGAAATTTTATAAGCACAGAGTTGGGAAGCTGAATCGTTTGCTGGTCAAGTTTCAGCTCGATCCGATGAGCGAGTAAAGAGATACGAGTGTGAAGATGGATGTGCTCTAATGAATGATTTTGGGAACTGTGTGGATCAACTAGCTTTACTTCAAGATATCTGAGATTCTCTTGAACAGCTAGATCTGTCATTTGAAGGATTTTCAAACCTAAGTAATGGACGAGTTGGAGAACCAATTATTGATCTAACCTTTAGAAGATTAGATAAGTTTTATAATGAGAAAACAAGAGAATATAAAGAGAAAGAAGGAGAAGAAAGTTTGGACATATTCCCAAGACAATCTAGAAAATGCAAGAGAAATCAAAGCGCTCTTGGAAATGCTTATTTGAAAGTGAATTTATAAGCTTCATTAAAACCCTTACTTGTAAAATTCATTGGGATAAAATCAAGTGAATGAAACAGAGTACTTAATGAAACATCTGTCCATTTGATGAGTTCCTTGAGCTTGGATCAAAACTATAGAGGTTTAGAATTGGGCTCAAGTCATTTGGTCGGCCCCAAATGTGATTAAGTACTCCTCCATTGGCTGAGTTAAACGTTTTGTCTTAAAATCAAGCTAGGAATTCCTTATAGTGCAATTAAAACTTCCTTCGCTACAAGCTCCTCCTCAGCTACAAGCTCCATGATCTTAGGACTGTCCAGATTCGTATCATCCACTTTTAAGACTCGGTAAAAGTTTTACGAGGTTTCAAACTCGGAGAAAAGAGTAGCGTCTCAGCCATACTAAAATATGTATAGATATTTCGCCTTTTTTCTTTTTTTTTGTTTCCCGAATTGGCGACATTAAGAATTTTTTTAAGTTTTAGCTGCACCCGAAGGCTACCTACATACCTCGAAGGGATCAAGCCAAAACGTATTGGTGGAGGTGGATCCCCACATACTGCGCCAATTTTTCAAGTAGAATTTAGCATAGTAGTTTACATCATAACTCGGAGATTTCAAGAGGGAAGATGGGTAAGGATTCTGATCTTTTAAGGATGCAAATAGAATAAATGTCGAGTTGCTCTATATTGCTTGTGTGTAAACTGTGAAAACGTGGTCCCCTTGTAGACCTCCACCTCTATTTATAAAATATAGAGGCGGTTATGACCAAATCAAAACAGAAAGATTTACATTTCTGTTTAAATCTAATGTTATCAAAAATTCCTTGCAAGATTTTCGAAAATATTTCAAATATGAATAGGAATATTTCTATTTCTTTGTTTGATGACGTATCAACCGATTTCCTATCGTTTTGACGAATGGTTGAGAAAGAACTCTCCCAAGTTGATATTGAATAAACAAAATGGCTTCTCAGTTAATTTTCCGAGTTCGTGACTTGGGAGATTTCAATCATCGATTGTGTCCGTGGACCAAAGTAGGATGTCGGATCTACCTCCAACAATAATGAAAAAAATCTTAGAAGTTTTGGAATAATTATAAATAAACTAACATATATATATATACTAGATGATGTCTCATGCTATGCACGGGTTTGATTTTTTATGTAAATTTTTTTCTTATATATATTTGATATATATACTAAAAATTAATCTATGTTTTTTTTATCTCTGTCGATTGAGGTTTTGATGCATTACAATTTTCGTATATAAACTTTTTTGACTCGTGTCATTTAAGTTTTTAGACATATATTCAATTTGTTTTTAGACTTGTATTTAATTAAGGTTCTTGACCCGCATTCATTTATGGTTTTAAAACCGTATTTATTTAGAGTTTTAGTTTCATATTCATTTAACGTTATGGTTTTATTATGTATAGAGATTAAATAAATTCTTAATCATTATAAAAATATTCAAATAAATAAATTATTAGTAACATACATTAAACCAACAAAAATCAAATCTTAATTGGTTAGAGATTCTTTTTAAAACAAACAAAAATCAAATCTTAATTGGTTAAAGTTTCTTTTTTTAACAAACGAAATTCAAATCTTAATTGGTTAGAGACTCCTTTTTAAACCAATAAAAACAAATCTTAATTGGTTAGAGATGCCTTTTTAAACCAACAAAAATCAAATATTAATTAGTTAAAGTTTTCTTTTTTAACAAACGAAATTCAAATTTTAATTAGTTAGAGACTCATTTTTAAACCAACAAAAATCAAATCTTAATTAGTTAAAGTTTACTTTTTAATTGTATATTTTTATTGAAATCGAGTTAAAACAAATAATTAGTTTTTAAAATAATCTTATCTAAACAAAAAAAATAAATTAATTAGTTAAAACAAATCGACCAATCAAAACAAATCAAAGGATTTAAAATCGCTATAATATTACTACAAAGATACGAAAAATCTTATTACTACGGTTTTATTATAATAAAGATATATCATGAAAAAGAAAAAACAAACACATATATATGTATATGCTTATAAACTTATTAGTAACTTAGATATATAAAAAATATAGGAGGAATTTTAAGAAATGCCCTTTTTAGTGTACCTTTTTTTAAAAATGTCTTATGAAATTTATTTTTTCAAAAATACCCCACACTAATAAAAATGATAAAAATACCCAAAAAATTTTTTTTTCTGATGACTTTTTCACAAAAAAAAGTTCCCGCAAGAAAAAAAAATTTCCGCCAAAAAGAAAATTTCTATCAAAAAGTTTTAAAAAAAAAATTCCCACCAAAAAAAAAATTTCCCGCCAAACATTTTTATTAGTTCGCTTATAAAACTTTACAAAATTTTAATAAACACCTTATAAATTTTTATAAACACCTTATAAATTTTTAATAAACACTTTATAAATTTATAAGATACCTTAACACTAAATAACAAAGTTGCCTTAACACTAAATAACAAAGTTACCCCTAACATTAAAATTAATTTTATTTTAATATTAATAAATTTAGTGTTTTTATATATAGATAATTAAATAAATTACTAACAAATTTTTATTTTACATATTAAAATTACTTCGCTTTAATTTAATTTTTATTCTAATTAGTTTGTTTATTTCAAACGAAATTTAGTTTTCTCTTAAGTTTTAAAATTATCCAAAAATTAGATAAGTCCTTTGCTTATTTTTTATTCCTTTTATCATGTTAATCGTTAAGAATTTACCTACTTAATTTATTTTCATCAGAGAAATCAATTTAGTATTAGATTGCTATAAAATTAGGGTAAAAATTGTAAGACTACGGAGATCATTTAAAATCAATTGAGATGGCTTTGGGTAAACTAAAATAATCTTATATATTATTAGAGGAGTGATTTTTATCAAAAAGCGTAAGTGTCAACACCATGTTTGATTTTAACGTGGTTGATTACAAAATTGTTCTACCATTAAATTACAAAGTTACCCCTAACATTTAAATTAAGTTTATTTTAATATTAATTCATTTATTTTCTTATATAAAGCTAATAACATATATATTCTAAGATATTATAAAACGTAAAATTATTTACCGTTTGTTGTGGTTTAATCTTTTTTATAATATAGATAGTTATGTTTGTTACTTATAAACTTTTTATTTTACATAGTAAAATTATTTTGTTTTAATTTAATTTTTTATTCTAAAATTAATATGTTAATTTTAAAAGAAATATAATTTTCTCTTAAGTTTTAAAATTATCCAAAAATTAGAAAAAATATTTTTTTATTTTTTATTTCTTTTTTATGTTGATCGTTAAGAACTTACCTATTCAATTTATTTTTATCAGAGAAATCAATTAAATATTATAAATTAGGGTGAAAATTGTAAAACTATGGGGATCATTCAAAATCAATGGAAATGATATTGGGTAAACTAAAATAATATGTATTGTCAAATATTTTGATTTACAAATTTTTTAATTTTATTCCAAAAAAACATGTGAATAATGTTGGAGAAAGTAAAGAGAAAAAATTTGGTAGAAAATAAACTAATATTATAAATAATATTTCATAAGTGGATGAAAAAATATATTTATGAGTCTATTCATTAAATATGTGGTGATTATTTAATTTTTCTATATATATTTTAGGGGACATGAATTAATGAGGATAAAATTTATGAGACTATGGAGATCACTCAAATTAGGTAAGATGATTTTAATATACGAAGAAATTAGTTTAAAATTGTGTTTAGACTAAAAGAATATGTATTTTCAAATTTTGTTTACAAATCTTTTAGTTTTATTCAGAAAACATGAAACTATTAGAAAAAAAATTTGGGTCGACGGTCTAGATCCACCCAGAAGTTTCGATATAACAATTGGTCCACTCATATTTTTACCTTCGATCTAATTGCACACAAAGTATTATCAAGTAAGTCTAATTGACTTAACTGATCGAATTGAAAATCAACTATTTGAAAGTCGATTTAATTGCGCAATTTCATGGTTGATTACGGGTTACTGTTACCGCTAAAAATGGTTTCGATCCTAACCAATTGATTAACCAAATCTAAACCCGATTTCGACCCAATATGAACAAAATTAAGACCTGTTTAATTGACCCACTCCTAAACCTGTTGGTAACTAAATCGGGTTTGAAAATCACGAACCCTAAACACAAAAATCCCCAAATTTAGTTCACGAACCCTGAAAACCAAAATCACAAAAGTCTCGTTCCTTTGAAAATGAAAACCCAAAATTTATTGAAAAGATCGTGACTTGGAGACGATGGAGGAGGATTCGTTGATGGTTGTACCAATCGTTGAGAGATACAACGAAGCTCGTGAGACGGAAGGCGATGGTTCAGATAACGAAGAACAACTTGAGCGAGAAGCATACGAGCTTGAGCGAGAAATTCAAGCATTTTGAGATGAGCCTCGAGTGAAGCACAATGTTTACCTAGAAAGTGAAGAAGATGAGAGTGACGAAGCAGAGGAAGATAAAGGTCAAGGTCATTCCACTCAATCTGCTGAAGGATTTCTTGAAGAAAATATGGTTTTCTTCAACCGTGTTGCTTTCATTGATGCTGTTGTGAAGTATGTTTGCAGAACTGGGAGAAACCTGTAACAATATAGGTATGATACAAAAAAATCGGTTACAAATGTGTTGGTGGGAATGATTGCTCTTGGAGGATTTATTGCTCTAGAGTAGGAAGAACAGATGAATGGCAGGTTAGAATTTTCAACAAGGTTCACTCGTGTTCACTGACTGGAAGGTGTGTAATGATGAAGGTTCCTGTAATTGCTCAGTTATTTGTAGACAAGATAAGAAAAGAACATGAGTACTTCATGCCAGCAAAGATGGAATCTTACATGTTTGAGAAATGGAAGGTGAAGGCTACGAGACATCAATGTCAAGCAGCAAGAAGAAGGCTCTTAAGTGGATTAAGAAGGAGTACGATATGCAATTTGCTCGACTCAGGGACTACGGTGCAGAGATTGTTGACTCAAATCCAGAGTCCACTGTATCCATCGAGACAGTAACCAACAAAGAAGGTCAAGATGTGTTCAACAGATTCTACGTTTGCTTTGCGTATCTTAGGAGCACTTGGAAGGCGACATGTAAACCTTTGATTGGTGTTGATGGCTGTTTCATAAAGGATAAGACTAAAGGAGAGGTGTTGGTGGCGTTAGGGAGAGACGCCAATAACCAAATCTACCCTATAGCTTGGGCATGAGTCCAAGTAGAAAATACAGAAAACTGGGTGTGGTTTTTCAACAAAATCAAAGTGGACTTGGAATTAGAAGATGGTGAAGGGTATATTATAATGTCCGACCGTCAAAAGGTGTGTATATGTTAATTTTTAATTGTTTTGATTTGTCACATTATTGTGCTTCACATGGTTTGTTACATGGAATCTTTATTGTGCTTCACATGGTTTGATAAAGTACTTTGAATTGTATTGATTAGTTAATTGTTTCGTGTTATGTGGTTATGTGGTCCACATTGTTTGTCACATTGTTTATTAGGAATTGTAGTTATGTGTCCACTTTTTTAATTGTCACATTGTAATGTGGTCCACTTCTTTATGCATCGACATTTGTTATGTGGTCCACTTCTTTACTTGTTTATTAGGAATTGTCTTACTGGATTTGTCACTTTATGCATCGGCATTGTTTAGTGCTTCCTTTGGTCACTTGTTTAGTTGTTGATATAAATTGGTTACTTGTTTAGTTGTTGATATAAATTGTCAGTTGATATAAATTGGTCACTTTATGGATCGACATTGGTCACTTGTTTATTTGTTGATATAAATTGTCACTTGATATAAATTGGTCACTTTATGCATACATTGGTCACTTGTTTACTTGTTGATATAAATTGTCACTTGTTTTGTGTTAGGGATTGGTCTGTGTTGTTGATGATGTGCTTCTTTTGGATGAGCATCAGATGTGCGTTAGGCACATCTACGCAAACATCAAGAAGGTACACAAAAAAAAGCCGTACGTGAAGCCTCTAGTCTGGAATTTGGCATGGAGTTACAGTGAACCTGAGTTTGAGGCTAATCTGGGCAGGATTCTTGAGTATAAGGTTGATGCCGAGTGCACGGTTCATAGGAGCACAAACAGACTTTCTGAAGTGATTAGGAGCGGCTGCTCTTACCGAGTTAATTTGGAGAGGACATGTAGTTGTCGGAAGTTTGACTTGTGTGGAATCCCTTGTGGCCACACATATGCTGCAATCATCAACAAGAGACTTTAGCCGGAAGAGTTCGTCTGCCACTGGTTCCGCACGGCAGCATGGAGAACTACGTACGAGAAAGGACTTATACCATTGAGAGGTCCAGCGTTTTGGCCATCAACTGAAGGACCAAACATCCATCACCCTCCGCCACGCTCTATGCCGGGACGAAAGAAAAGAAGTGGACCAGAGAAGAGGAAGAAGGGAGTGAATGAGTCTCCTACAAAGAAGAAGCAAACTAACAAGAGGACAATGCATTGTTACATATGTGGAAAACCAAACCACAACTCTCGGTTTCACAAAAACAAACGATCATAAGTTTGACAAATCAAGTCTTGTTCCATTTCTTTGTGCTATTTTGATTCATTATATATTAAATGTTCTATTTTGTTCCATTATATCACAGGTTGCACAAGGGGAATCAAGTCAACCTACTCTATCTCAAGGAGCTGGAAGTCAAGGATAATTGACAATACAAGATGAAGACTGAGTTATGCTATTGTGGTCTATTGTGGTCATTGGTTTTTTTTTTTTTTTCAAACTTTGACATTGTAGGAGTATTTCTGTTTTTAATCCTTTGAGACAAAGCAAGTGCTTGAAATTTTTTGTCTGTAGCATTTGTATGATTGATCTTGTATTTTGGATGTTTAAACTTATCAATCTAAGCTCCATCGGTTTCAATTATTTCCATTCTTCATTTCCATTAACTAACATAACTCAATTCCATTAACAATAACATCAACTAACATAAGTCAATTCCATTAAAAATGGATACTAACAAACAATTTTAGTAACATACAGACTCTAAGTGACAATTTCAATATCATAAAGAGAAGACTACAGTGGACACTAACAGACAATGACAAAGATAATTTGAGTAGCATTACAAAGACACTGACAAAGACAATGACTACAATGGACATTAACAAAGACAGCAACAACAGATGAATTTCCATTGCCTCTTCATTCACCCTACAAACTTCAAGGTTACACAACCAACTATTGAGACAATAACAACGACAATAAGCAGCTTCTTAACCCAGTTTTTAGTCTCAATCACAGCCAATTCAGCTATGTCCAGTATGTTACTCTCCATCTCTCTTTGCATCCTCTCAATCTCCAATCGAGAACCAATAAGATCCTCAATGAGATTACGAATTTTAGCCTCAAATCTATCAATTTCATTCGAACACAATTATAACGTAACGGAGTGACAAATCGAATTGGATCGGCATTGGATAAGTTAGGTGCAATTAGACTTACTTGATAATACTTTGTGTGCAATTAGATCGAAGGTAAAAGTATGGGTAGACCAGTTGTTATATCGAAAATTCTGGGTGGATCTAGACCGTCAACCCAAAAAATTTTCATAACCTAATCATATATATAATATGATTTGTTAAATGAGAGATTAATTAAAGCAATCATTTAATATATTAATTTTATAAAATTGATAATATTATAGTTTAGGTCTTAGGAAATTGATATCTAACGTATAAGATAATAAAATTTTAAAACATATATATATATATATGTTTTATACAAATGCATTTCGTTTTCTTACATCTTACAAAACCTGTTTTGTAAAACATTGAATGAAAATAGATTTTGGTTGGTTCTTGGTTTCTTCTTTTTGCTTGTTCCGGGTTGGCTCTTCTTTGTGATTCAAGTAAGGTTTAAATAAGGTTTGGGCTTGGAACGGAAGGGATTTTGGTGCTAATGGTAGTATTTTTCCTCTCTTGTATCCTTTTTATCTCTACTTGTAATATTCTCATGCTGTAATCTTCGTTTTTTGATTTATTAATGAAAGCCCTTTATAAAAAATAAAAAAAACATTGAATGAAAATCAAATCAAACCAAACTGATAAAACAATTAGAGATTCAAACCAGATTGAATCGGGAACATAATGTGGGAGTCTCGAGGCTGCCTCAATTAGACAAGTTGCTGAATTGTTTATTTGAATGGGCAGCTGCCCGAAACATCCCACTTTGCTCGAACAAGCCATCTGCCCGCTGACCAAAAAGATTTCCTTCTTGTTTTGAAAATAAATTTTCATATTTCTTAATTTCCATTTATGTACCCCACCGACTTATAACATCTTCCTCAAATTGACCTAATTTCCAAGCCTTCTATATAAACCCAACCTCTTTGCATCTATCCTCATAAAACTCCACAACTCCACTGCTTAACGCTATATTTTCCTTCATGCTTTTATTTATTTGTCTTTTAAAATTTTTAGCTATTCTTTAAGTACATAAACATGTTCCTCTAATCAACATGTTGGTTATGTTTTACTAATTGGGTCGATTCATCTTTCATCAATTTCGTCATAGTAGTAATGTTTAATGTTTTTTTTTTCTTTTTCTTTTATTTTGTATTTCACTGTCAAGATACCAAAAGAAGTTATTCTCTTTTTAAGTTTTTCGACATGTACGAGTACAACACTATATATATATATATATATATATATTTTCTCATACAATATATGTACAACGATGTTTTTATAAATCAATGCATATATTGTTTTTGATCTAAATGCGTATTTATGATATTTTATTTATGGTGCAAAAATCTTCCATCCGCATGTCATGTCGTTTTCGTAGGCAGAGCGGCCATCTTTTGCACAGATTGAAATCTAAATGCCTTTTCTCATGTTTGACCCTTCAGTGTGTAAAAGATCTTTATTTCAATATCTATTCTGTAATATTGAAATTGATTTTTTACCTTTATGGCATACATTTATATTTTGTCGATATATAAGCCTCCCGTTTTCAAATTTCTATTACATTTTTTTTTGTTTCGCTTTTAAAAAACAAATCTGACATAACATGGTTGGGTAATTTTATTGTTTCAAAATAAAATCCGAAATAATTTTCCTTTTTGAATAACAAGGACTGAAACTTTGACGGGATTACTTATTAAATGGCAGAAAAGTTGAAATGTTGAGATGAAGTATTGTGCAACCAGAACTTATAATAAATTATTTCTTTCCTTTTGATAAGCAATAGAATTAAATTTCGGGAAAATTTTATTTTTTCCACAATTGGATTGAATTTCAAAATTCGATCCATTTTCGTTGGGTGACACATTTAGCATCAAATCATATTTTACTGAGAAAAACAACCATTGAGTCTATACAAATAAATGAATTTAAACATATTGTAATGGAGTTGAACCAAATTTCTCCAAAAAAAAAACATATTCTAGTGGAGTATCTTCAGACAAGGAGACATATTCCCAAAGGAAAAGATATACCATCATAACTATTTTAAGAAGAAAATCCATCTACCATAAATAGAAAACCCTTTTGACAGATCGTTCTTTTTCTTCTTTACTCTTTTGAACTAGAAACAAAACAGTAATTTGTTTTCTTTGTAATTTTTAGCAAGAGAATTCATACATCAAGACTGGTTTTGGGATGGTGACGATAACCACATGAGGAAGCTTGATATAGACCAGATTGCAATCACACCTAAAACCTGGATCACATTTAAAAGTGTACCCAGCGACTTCTTGATTGCCAGATTATTAACTGTTGACTCTGCTCCTTTAACCGTAAACGACAATGCTGTTACTAATTGTGCAGCTCTGTTCAGCTGATGCAGTCTGTATACCTACAAATCCGTAAACATTCCATCAAAGATGTTCCATAAGTGAATTAGAGGTGTTGAGTGAGAAGAGTGATTAAATTACCTGAAAGATGATGGGGATGACATGAGATGATGGAGAATTTTGATATCTAGCATATTGTTCGAATGCAAATTGAACAACGATGCCAACAAGGTATGGTGCAAGAGTAGCTGATGCTGCAGGTCCAGTCCATGGCCAGACAAAACCCATTGTCACCATTGGAATCATAAGACTAAGCACCAATGTTGCTACAGATGAGATTCTTTGACCCAACTGAGGAGCACTTGTTCGTTTATTGGGAACTTTTCCAGATGATTTTCTTGAACGGTCTATCATCAGGAGAAATGTTGCAACACCACAGTAAAAGAGAGCCTCAGTGAAGAACAATATGAGAAAGTCTGCAAATAGAGGAAGACAGATTCAATAACTCTTGTCTCTGCAATTAAGGAACAGAAGGGTGAGAAGTAAATCGAAAGGGAGAAGGAAGAAGAACCTGTGAGTAAAGAGTCTTCAAAAACTGCTGAGACTATTCTTCGTAAGTAAATTGGAGGTAAAATGAAAGAAGAAACTAAGACAGCAGGACCAATGAGCCAGTGAAGGCGTTGCCATGTGCTTTTCACTTCAAGAGGAACAATGATATCCTCTGTTTTATTCCGAGGATTGTAAAACGTAATAAAACCTGGTTTTCCGTCATTTGCTTTATATTGGATAGAGGTAGAGGAACTACTGTCTCGAGGCGTGGCTTCAGGCCCAATTTGGTGACTTACTGTATCTGTATCATCGGATGTTTGGTCAGTGTATCGGAACTGGTCTTCTGAAGTAGCAAGAGGCAAATAAGCTCTCTTTCGGGAGACTTCTCTTTGTTTTTGGCCTCTGAAGGAAATTTGAAGAGAACTAACTGTTCATAATGATGAAATACAATCAGAAAACTTGCTCACAAGTCACTCAGACCTGGAAGCGAAAAAGCTAATAGTAAAAAAAGGAACTTACTCTTATCAGCTTTAAGATGCAGAGAATGATAACAATGTAGATGACCAGACTGATGCCTCGATGAACGAAACTGGAGTTTGGAAAATGTGAATGTTAGCAAATATCCAAGAACATGGTCTTGAGAAGAGAGAGAGAAACACCAAGTATCAACCACGTCAAGAACAAAAATTATACAGACACTTATTTTCATTTCGTCAGGACCTACTAAGTGTATTGATCAGTCAAAGTTCTGCTTTCTCTCACCATGATATGGATACGGTTACCAGAGCCAGCATTGTCCCAATTAACTTGAGTTAAAAATGCAAACTCTTTGATACCTATAATTAATTCTCAATCTCTCAAGTAGGGCTCCGAACTCAGGTCAAATAAATCTTATATAATAGAATTTGTTCAATGTCTCCAACTACATTATCTAAACGAACGGTAAAAGATATATCCGTCCAGACAAATACATTGTGAGCAATGAAACACTGAAGGAGCATAGAAGACTATATTAAAGCTGAGCAGAGAATTTAAGGAAGATTGATTCTAAAAAATGTCACCTGAAAAGAATTCTGATGTTGAAACGGTGAGAACAAGGAAGGAGCCAAAGAAGAAGCCGAGGAGGACATAAGTTTAGCAGCCATGACCGGTGAAGGAAACAATACAGACAGTTTGTCACTTAACCCCTAGCCAATCCACAAGGGTTTGATCGATTTACCACATAAACAAGCAAAAACCCTATGATACAGATTTACACGAATTCCTCAAAGTTGGCAAAACGAGAAAACTTTCCCCTGAATTCAGTAACCTCCGGAGAAATAGATGAGAAATGCAATTTGGGGTTTTTGAGCTAGAGTAATGGGTGCTTAACTCAGGGGTTTTTTGTTTGTATCATTTGAACAAATCTCCATCTTACACAGGCCTGTCTAGGTTTCGCTCTGGTTAAAATCCTACACTTATTTTTGTCCTGTCTGTTGCGACGCTACCAATATATATCCTCAACTTCGCAGGTCAATTCAATTTCTTCTTCAAACATAGACCCGGTCAGAAATCCGAACCGGATAGAACCGGTCAATTTGTGGTTACAATGAATAAAGTTTTGGAGGTTACTTACGGATTTTTCTTTCAACGTCGCGACCTTTTTTTCTTTTTCTTAATCAGAAAGTAAACGACGATTTTGTGACAAAAAAAAAAGAAAGTAAACGACAGTCGTATTTGATTCTTTACCAATTCTGGTCTCGCCAGCAAGATTGGCACGGAACTCGAACTGAAGACATCTGTAGGGGTTGCTTGCTCTGTCCGCTTCCTAGTAGATCCTTAAAAAAGAAGAGACGAAATGGGTTCTCTGTTCAGTGCAAACCGATTGAGCAAAGAAGAAATGGAGATGACCATGAACAAAACCAAAGAGATCGTCTCTTCGTACCCGGTCGTTGTCTTCAGGTATTTTGTTTCGCGTTTTATTTTTCATCTGGATTTTCTGTCGTTCTACGTTGTGATTATGTGTATCTGTTGTGTATTGTTGGAGATGTTTTTGCCCCCTTCCTACGATGTCTTTTTATCTGAGCTTTTAATTAATCGAAAAATTTGAGTCTTTACCGAGTTCTGTAGATTCCACAGCAAACATTAAATATCTTACAGTACTAGGCAATTATGTTATTGTAGGTTTCCATAGAAGATTATGGATGTAGCCGTATATGTAGTTGGATGTTTAGCTTTTTTATGATAATACAGTAGTTGATTCAATTCTCAAACTTTGGAAGTTAGGGGGTTCAGTCAATCATCATGAGTGGACCAATTGTCGATTGCTATTGATATCTCACTGCATCTTAGCTACCAAGGGAGGGGCATGTCACGTGCTGTTAAATTTAAGCTTTCTACAAATAGAATGGATATGTGCGAGCTACTAAAGGGGTTTCAGGGTTCTCGTTTAATTTATATGTCTGCTACTTATTTTCCATCACCATGCTGTATACACCACTCTTTCAAGTTTTGAGTCGCACTCTTTTGCAGCAAGACTTACTGTGGTTATTGCCAGAGGGTGAAACAGTTGCTAACACAGCTAGGAGCAACGTTTAAAGTATTCGAGCTCGATGAGATGAGTAAGAAACCGAATCCCTGTCAGTAATGATATTCATCACTGAACCTGAATTATCTCGTTACGAGTTCTCTCATGGAAAATTTATGAATTTGATCTCTAAAAGCTTTGTTTTATTTGGATGTACTGAAACTTTGGATTGTGGTATCTATTTGAACAGGTGATGGAGATGAGATCCAATCAGCTTTGTCAGAGTGGACTGGACAAAGGACAGTTCCAAACGTCTTCATTAAAGAAAAACATATCGGTGGATGCGATAGTAAGAGAAAACTAGACAAGCTCTCTACACCTTAATTTAGATTCAACTCGAATCTAAGTAGTACTTGTTCATTTGTGTTTTGCTGACTTTTGCAGAAGTGATGGAGAGTAACAAGCAAGGCAAGCTAGTGCCTCTACTTACTGAAGCTGGTGCCATAGCCAATAACTCAGCCCAGCTCTGATGAAAACATGAAATCGATGTGTTGGAGGCTTCAACTACAAAAGAGGTTAATAAGAGTGTAATGTTTATATCATGAGAAAGATATTTTCATGTAAGCAAATAAAGAAGAATATTTGTCCTTGTTTGATGACTGGATGGAAATTTGATCTGAGTAAAAAATGTTGGTAGTTTCTTTAACGTTTGCTTTTGAATCTACGTGTGGTGGTTCATGGATTTTGTGTCTAGGGCCAAGGACGTAAACATGGTACAATCTTCGATTTGTATGTTCTAAAGTCAGTGTAAATCACTTCGTCACTTGGGTTTGGGTGCTGAAGGAATTAGTCATGATCATATGTTTATGAAGAACCTTTTAAGTGATTTAGAGGGTTTG
>OVAX01001709.1:0-39893 GCA_900406405.1 Lepidium africanum | reverse complement strand
GCTTCACGAGCCATCTCCTTAGCTCTTGCACGTGTAATCCTTCCCTCCACTTCCGGTGCTGAAGCCATTGTGCTTTCCATGATCACATCAAGAATCGTCGCAGATCCGTAACTAAATTTGGTAAAGGCGAGTCAAGCATCACACTTATTTAGACAGATCCACCTTCACGCCTTAACCAGAGATGACGTGTCCTAGATACTCAATTTCTCCTTTACCGAAATCACACTTCTTTCTCTTGCAAACAACTGATGTTGTTGCAGCAATTGAAAGACTGTCTGTATGTGTTATATGTGCTCTTCACAGTTTGTTGTAGATCAATCAATCATCAAAAAACACAAGGATGAACTTAGGAAGGTAATCTCTGAATACCGAATTCATCAAGGCCTGAAAGGTGGAAGGCGCATTGCACAAGCCAAGTGGCATCATGAGATAATGGATGTTATGAGTTCTAAAAAACTGTCTTAGAGATGTCTGGTGGATGAATTCAGACCTGGTGTTAACCCGCACTAAAGTCAAGTTTTGTGAATATCGTGGCTCCATAGATTTCGTCCAGCATATTTTCCATTGTTGGAAAACCTATCCCTCAAAGTTGCCTTGTTGAGATCCCTATATTTCGTGCAAAATTTCCATGAGCCATCTTTCTTCTTAACGAAGAGCACTAGGGAAAAAAACGAACTTGAGCTTGACTGAATCAATCCGGTGCTTAACATTTCACCCACATTCTTCTCAATTTCCTCTTGAAAGTGAGCATATCAATAGGGTCTTAAATTTATTTGATTAGTACCTTCTTTGGGGACAATGTGGTGAGATATCTCACGATCCGGTGGTAGATTCGATGGAGTCTTGAACAATCCATCAAACTCGTAAATTAGTTGGTCGATTTTCAGAGCAACAGGCCGGTCGACGTTATCCTTGTCATGCGAAATTAGAGTGAATAAGAACTGGCCCAAACGAGCCTCTTTAGCTATTTTGCTGAATTGGGCCCTCAGTATTCATTCATTTTGAAGCCCGTTTAGAGTATGTGATCTAATCTTCTTCACTGGCCAATCGTTCAGTGTAATAGCTAAAGTGTTCAACCACACTATATACAACATGATATCGAAACGAGTCGACTGCAAAGCAAACAGATCAAGCTCGAACGTAGCTGTACCTATATTTATGTTAGTGCGCTCATATTTTCTGGTACAACTAAGAGGAAAGCCATCAACAACCTTATCCTTAAAAGACGATGTAGGTACCCATTCCAAGTTAGGCGAGCAGCGATTTTAACGTTGATGAAGTTGTGAGTTAATCCACTATTGACCAATGCTATCAGATTTCGAGTGCCCAAGGTGGTATTGACTCACAACATGGTTGAGGAATCCCAACCAGTCAGCACGTTAACCAAAATCTCAGGTTCCTTCGGTGGCGAAACAAGCTCTTTTGTCTCTATTTCTGCTTCGATTTCGTCATCCCCTTGTAACTAGAATAATTTTGACTTTTTGCATCGATGACCCGGAGAATACCTCTCATTGCAACTGAAACACAATCCCAGCGCTCGGTACTATTTCATAATGTCCCAATTGAGCTTTTAAGGTTCCTCCGTTGTCGAATTACTCACATTAACCCGAGTTCCCGCTGATCTGCAGGTCGAAGGCGCACTAGTTAAATACGGGTAGCTGGGTTTGCGTTGCCTCTGCAGTTGCTCATCTCAAGCGCGAACAAGGCTAATAACCGCTTTCAGCGCTGTAGGAAGGAATAGTCGCTAATAACCGCTTTAAACGCTGTAATTGAATCTTGTAAACGTCCCATGTAAGTCCCCACTAATGCTTCCCCGAACCAGTTGTCAACCTTGTTCAGAATTCACATAGATTCACGCAATGTACCATTATGTCTGATATTTGAGAGAGCCTCATGGAAGTTTTCCCCACCAGTAGGACGGAAAGTGCCAATAATTCTGCCTCAAACGTCTCCCGTAATACCTGAATCAGATCAAGATTGAGAGCTTTCAGTGTAGCCAATCACTACACATTGGATTCGTCACTTAGGTCATAAGACGCAAAGCTTACTTGATGAGCATTGTCGATTTTTCTGGTACATAAAATACTATCTGGCCTTACTTAGCCATTCAGTCCGATCTCCACCACTGAATCATGGAAGATCAAGTTCGACGTGTCATGGAGGCATTCTTATGTTGTGAGTATGGTTTTGACGTGGCTGATGTGGTGATAACGCGCCATGGTGAACCGATGGTGATAGTGAATATATGTGGTGATTCGATGGTGACTGTGGTGCGTGTGATGTCCCTTTAAGTGAACAAATGCTAAAAAGTTGCTTATTTTTTTGCTTTTTTTCTATTTGAATAACCAAATGCAAAGAGTTTCAGTTCCAACAATGTAAGAAATGGGAAAGTGGAGAGAGTGGTTTCTAATAGGGGCGTTATCAAAGTTAATCTTTCTTCAGTTAAATTATATTTTTCTTTACATTTTTTTCCAATTTACAAAGATTTGAAGTCGATAAATGATTTTTTATAGTGATTTAAAATAAGATTTTTGTGTTAAAATTATATACAAAACATAGATGAAGGTATGATGAGTTCGTACGATTTTTTTTATGTCATAACTTTACTTTGAGTTTTAAGTATTATAATTTTTTTTTCAAAATTTTTTTTTGGAATAATGTGCCCCAAACAAAAAATAGTTCTAGATCCGCCACTAGTGATCAATTTAATCCTTATTAACAAATAATACTGAAGCAAATACTTAAACACAAAATGATAATTAAACAACAAATACTTAATCAGCATATCTCGAGTTTGGTATTCTTGTCCGGTTAGAGCTTCTCTTTGCTCCATTAGATCATCTTATTTTGGTGAGGGAAGCAACCAGTTCTTATCTGCAGTGGATCCGAGATCCTATTTCGGTCCTCGAGAAATAATGGACGAATATTTCTAAGTCTTGAACTCGGCAAGATTGTTGGAGTATCAACTCGGAAGAACTCTTTCTCAGAAGTGCATTAAAAAGAAAGGAAGTAAGACAACACGTCATCAAACAAAGAAATGGAAATTTTCCTATTCCAATGTAAAAAATTTCAGGAAATCTAGCTAAGATTTTCTATATAAAATCAAATCTAAACAATTTGTAATATATCTTATTTACAATCTACTTTGTAACCGCTTCTATGATCTATAAATAGAGGAGCATATCCTCATAACAAAGGATCTGCTTTTTGGCAATCACACATTAAGCAATACAATTCTACTCGGCACTCTTTCCTATTTGGCAATCAACTTCTTCTTCAAAATTTCCCAAGAGTCCTTGTCCTTTCTTCCCTCTATTAATCAAAATTTAGGATTTATAACATTTGTGCTAAATCCGGTTCGAACATACATGTAGTACCATTCTCAACCTTTAGCTTTATCCATTGATAAAGTTCTCCTTTCAATCAGATGAGCTTATTAGTCCTATGTGTTTTTGGTTTTCATTAATGTTCCAAAAATTACTAACGCAGTTTGATAAAAAATTAGTTTTAAACCATGTAACCCAGACTGAACCTGACCGGAAGAATAAGAGCTAGATTAACCTGATAGTGTATGTCTTGTTTCAAAAAAATATTTCTTGTATTCCTTAGTCACCCTCTTCTTTTGGTTGTGTAATCGTCTGCCAAACCACTCTTGTCATATGGTCAGAACCGTGTCAATATCAAATAATATCATAATCGAGTTACAAACAAATTTCCCAAAAATAGAAACATAGACAAAACAAATCATTATCATCATATACCCAAAAAAAACAAATAAAAAGCAAATTTGCAAACAAAATATTAGCTATAAAATATATATTTTTCTTTCAATTTATTAAATAGTCAATTAGATAGTCTATTATGTGATATAATGAAGGAGTTAGATAATCTTTGTTCAAACCGAATTTAACACAAAGGTTTTAAATCCTAAATTATGATTAATAGAGAGAAAAAAGAGCAATGACTCTTGGAAAATTATGAAGAAGAAGTCGACTGCCAAAGAGCAAAGATTGGCGAGTAGAATTGTATTGCTTAATGTATGATTACCAAAAAGTGAATCCTTTGTCAGGAGGATTTGCTCATCTATTTATAGATCATAGAGGTGGTTACAAAGTATATTGTAAATAGTAAATATTACAAATTGTTTAGATTTGATGTTATCTAGAAGATCTTAGCTAGATTTTCGGAAATTTTCCATATTGGAATAAAAAGATTTCCATTTCTTTGCTTGATGACATGTCATCTGGCTTCCGTCCTGTTTAACTCGCTTCCGAGAAGGAGTTCTTTAGACTTGATACTCCAACAATCTTGCCGAGTTCAAGACTTAGAAATATTCGTCCATTGTTTCCCGTAGACCGAGGTATGATCTCGGATCCACCTGCAACAACTGTCTCCCCACCCAGACTCAGAAAATTATAGCAGAAATTCCGAGTCAGAAAGTTTGACTGCTTCTGGAATCTTCAGTCCACGTGTCAGTCTGCGATTGGATTACTTTGGCGGTGCTCTAGGTTTTAACCCATTGAGTAGTAATTACTGTTTCGGCGTCGCTTCATCTTCCGATAAATTTCTATAAATACCGTGTTTTCTCCTCTTTTACCATTCACTTTACTTCTAAGAACAAAATCTTAAAGCAACTTTTGTACTCGCTCTCTTCCAAAGTTTTTACTTCTGACTCTGAGCACTTTAAGTTTTTCCAAACTCCTCTTCTTAAGAAAATCGGGCATGACGATTTCTAACTTCCAAATGTTGAAGATGGTCTAAATGCTGCCCTCGATAGGATGAACACTCGTCCTTTAAGAGGATATTGAACACTCGTCCTTCAAGAGGATATTGTCAAGGTTCCTTTGGGGTCAGGTTCGGGTCGTGGTAATTCACGACCTGCAAAGAGACCAAGGGTTGATCCCCTTAGGATTACTTCTTCTGGAGGTGCTTCTAGAGGCGGTTCTTCTAGTGCCTCAAATCAGAGAAAGAGGAACTCTTCCGACTTCCGTTTCTCTCACGACCACTCTAACCTGAGATATTTGGAATTTCGTATAGAGTGCGCTAATCTGATGCGTCAGATCATGACTTCTTTAGAGTTTCTCCCTCTTCCGGATCAAATGCAGAATCATGACGAGTACGAAGAGGCTACATACTTGATATTCGGGTTTGTCTCTTTTTCCGAATTTGATTTTGTTGATATTTCTGAATACACTCTCCTGACTTTCACTCGGTTGAAGATTTTGTAGTTTATCGGCTGCTAGAAGTGCATCTTATTAGAGCGCGAGAGATTCCGCGCTAATCCGGACGGAAATGCCTGGGGAACTTCTAACCTTGCTGGCCAAGCCGGTCAAGCTTATCTCAAAGCAGTAAAGGCCAGGTCTAGGTTAACTGCCGTTGAAGAGGAACTCGCTCATGTTAAAGATGAGTTGAGGGTTGAACGTGAAAACTTTCTATAATTGGTGGATCATAATGCAGCTTTGACAGAGTCACTTAAGTGTGTTGAATCGGATCGGAGAACTACTTTCAAGGCCACTGAAAAGGCTAATGACAAGCTGCAAGGGCTTCAGACCGAGTTGGACTCCATAAAGGAGAATTTTAACTCCCGACTTCGTCAAGTTTTGAATGACAAGAAGAAGAAGACCTTCCAAGGTCTTCGTGATCAACTTACTGAGCGCTTTGATCGAATTGCTACTCGGTTCAACGATCTAGATACGAATTTGGAAGCCCAGTTATCTTATGCCGAATACCATGGGTCAACTAATATTCTAATTGCTTTCCAGCCGAGGCATCAATATCCCTTCGGAAGTTATGGATTTGATGACTGCCAAGTTGAACAAATTCAAGGAAATTGTCAACAGGGAGAATTTAACGATGCTGCTTCCTGGAGATTTGGTTGTCTTAGTGTTCGAGATTGGCGAAGCTTCGAACATTAATACTAAGACTGGGAATTGATTTTTCTTCGTCTGTATTATGTAACCAATATTCTTTTTGGCTTTTTCAGAGTCATCTATTTGATTGTTTTGAGTCATCTCTTTTGTTGTTGTAATCAGTGTTGGTCTTGTGATTATTCGTCTCTTTGGCTCTTTTAATTGGTGTTTGTCTTGGGATTATTTTTCTGCGTAATGTACAATGTTAGTCTTTGAATGAAATATAATATTCAAATTTTTGCGACTTCAAAATCAGAAATCAAAAATTAAGCAAGAGAGTGACTCGTAGTTTTTGTAAAACTAAGGAAAATAAAGTTTTATGTCTGAGATCTATACTTGTTTATGCGCAATAGCTAAGTCTCTTCCTAAGTTTGAGAGTTTGATCCTATTTGTTAAGAAGAGAACCTTCGCTGTTTTTGTCTCTTAAAGCTAAAATTTTAAGACTCAGTTTAAGTTTTGATCAAGGGTTTTGATCTCGGATTTTGCAAAAATGTTGCTTTTGTTTTGTTCTTGGTATTCTGTACAAAGTTACACTTTGTCCTTATCACGAATTTTATCTCGGTTATGTGTACAAAGCTATGTTTTGTCTTCATAGAGAATTTAATCTCGATTTTCTATGCAAAACTATGTTTTGTCTTCATCGAGAATTTGTTCTCGGTTTTCTGTACAAAGCTATATTTTGTCTTTATCGAGAGTTTAATCTTAGTTTTCTATACAAAACTATGTTTTGTCTTCATCGAGAATTTAATCACGGTTTTGTGTACAAAGCTATGCTTTGTCTTTATTGAGAATTTAATCCCAGTTTCTGTATAAAACTATGTTTTGTCCTCAACAAGAATTTAATCTTGGTTTTTCATCGAGAATGAGCCCCGAATTTTGTACGAAATCCATGTTTCGTCTTTTGCACGAAAATTTTAATCTCGAATTCCTACGAATTAGGGTATGACCCTTTTTGTTAATTTTTTTTGAACCCGAGATGGGCACGTATAAAAGTTTTATTTTGTTTTAGCTGCACCCGAAGGCTACCTACATACCCCTAGGGATCAAGCCAAAACGTAGTTCTGATTACATTACTGATTAGCTAGAGATGCATCAAGTAACACATCTAAGACGCCGAGTTGGCGCATCTTCAAGGTGATGGAGTTCCAACTACGCGGAACCATCTCTCCTTCAATAGTTGCGATCTCGTAAACTCCAGGTTTAACGACTTTACATATTATGTACAACCCTTCCGATTTGACGACGAGTTTACCTGCGTTTCGTTCAGGTGTATTCCCGAACACTTTTCGTAGTACCAAGTCCCCGACTACAAAGTGTCGTCCTTAAACTTTCTTGTTGTAGTATTTTGCGACTTACTGTTGATAGTTTTGCACTCGGAGTAGTGCATTGGTTCGTTCTTCTTCGAAATCGTTAATACTTGCTTCCATTGCTTTGTTGTTAGATTTTTCATTTTCTGGAGAGAGTTCTCGATGCAAAGTTGGAACTGTTGCTTCTGCTAGTGCCATTGCCTCCATTCCATGTGGTAAGGAAAAAGGAGTATGTCCCCTTGATCGTTTCGGCGTTGTCCGATGTGACCACAATACTCTGTCTAACTCGTTAGCCCAATTTCATTTCTTGTCTGTAAGCCTTTTCTTGATTCCATCTAGTATCTGCTTGTTTGTTTCCTCATCTTGGCCGTTTCCTTGTGAATTCCATGGAGTAGACTTGTTGACTCGGATATTCCATCGAGAACAAAAGTTAGTAAATTTTGCCGAGATGAATTAAGATCCGTTGTCGGTAACGATTTCATAAGGTGGTCCATGGCGGCAGATAATATTTTTCCACAAGAACTTGACCATGTTTTTATCCTTTATGTGAGAATAAGCTTCGGCTTCAACCCATTTAGAGATGTAGTATGTCATAACAAGCATGAAACGTGTCTGCCGAGATGACAGTAATGGTCCCACTATGTCCATTGCCCAACGCATAAAGGGATATGGCATGATTAACAGGTAAATTCTTCAATTGGAGTGTGGATTATGTGCCCATGTCACTCACATTTATCACAGTTTGCCGCATATTACTCAAAGTCTTGTGCCATTGTCGGCCTAAAGTATCCTGGAGTACAGATTTTGTGAACAAGCGACCTTCCACTATTGTGATTTCCGCTGGCTCCTTCCTGTGTTTCTTGTATGACTTCGTTAATCTTGTCCCCGTGGATGCAAGTGAGTAAAGTTTTGTTCGCGCTTTGCCGATATAACTTTCCATTGACTTACGCGTATAAGGCACACTTGGCCTTGAGTCGTCAAGCTGCCCATCTGTCTTCTGGAGCTTCTCCATCAATAATATATGCAAGGATTTCATCTCTCCTATCAACTTTCTTTTCTCCGGGTTGTGCAATATCCGGCATTTCAACATCAGGCTCATCTGTTGTATCGGTGATTGCCGAGATGTGATCAACGTCTCTTTTTGGTAAGCTTATACTCCGATGATCTATGCTTTCAACCAGAATTATTCATCTTTGAATGGGGTCAGTTGTAGACGCCAGAGCTGCCACGACGTCAATTGAGGTATTTCCTAATCCGGAAATCTTGTTGACTTTGAATTTCAAATCCTTTGTCAATTCTTTGACAATTTTAAGGTATGCCTTCATTCGGTTGTTCTTTGTATCGTCGCATCTATTGACTAGATTGACTACTAACTGAGAGTTCGCAGTAACACTCGACTTCGGTTACTCTGATTTCCTTAGCTTATTGGATCCCTGTGATCAATGCTTCATATTCGGCTTCGTTATTCGATGCTGGGAAAACAAGTCGGAAAGATTGCTCTAAAACTTTTCCACTTGGACTTTCTAGTCGGATTCCAACTCCTGAGCCGTGTTGTGAAGATGACCCGTCAACATAAAGTTTCCAAGCTTGAAGAATTTTATTCGACTATAAAGGTTCCAAGTCAGGAGATAGCTTGATTAGGAAGTCGGCTAATACTTGTGACTTTGCACTGGTTCTTTCTTTGAACTTGATGTCATTTTCACTTAGCTCAATAGCCCATTTAGTTAACTTTCCAAACTGGTTTGGACTATGTAATATCATGCGTAGCGGATGATTTGTTAACACAATAATGGTGTGAGATTGGAAGTAAGATCTTAACTTCCTTGTCGAGGTTACAACCGCTAATGCTAGTTTCTTTGTAGTCGGATATTGAGACTCTACTCCATCTAAGGGCTTGCTAGTATAGAATATTGGATGCTGAGTTCCTTTATCGTCTCGAACGAGCACGCTGCTTACAGCCGATACCGAGACCGCGATATCCAAGTAAAGTGGCTCTCCGTCTTTGGGTTTTGCCAACATTGGTGGATAGAAAGATACTCTTTTAATTAGGAAAAAGCATTTTCACACTCCTCATCCCATTTGAATTCTTTGTTTCCCTGCAGTAGTTGATAAAATGGGAGACACTTATTTCTCGACCGGATGATGAATCGGTTCAATGCAGCAATTCGGCCAGTTAGCCGCTGGACTTCTCGTTTGTTCTTTGGTGAGGGCAACTCTTGGATTGCCTTGATTTGTTTCAGATTTGCCTTGACTCCTCTTTCATTAACTATGTAGCCGAGAAATTCTCCCGAAGTTACCTCAAATGTGCACTTTGCCGGGTTTCGAAGCAATGCGCTAAGTGATCTATGTGATCTATGTGATCTTCGGATTTTTGCGAGTTGACCAGCATGTCGCCTATGTAGACTTCCATTGGTTGACCGAGTTGATCAGCAAACATCTTGTTCACCAAACATTGGTAAGTCGCTCCTGCATTCTTCAATCCGAATGGCATGACTTTGTAGTAGTATGTTCCCCGTTCTGTTATAAACAAAGTTTTCTCCATGTCATTAGGGTGCATCCTAGTTTGATTATATTTCAAGAAAGCGTCCATAAAAGAAAGGACTTTGTTTCCTGCTGTTGCTTCGATAATTCGGTCGATGTTAGGAAAAAGGAAGCTATCTTTTGGGCAAGCTTTGTTCAAGTGGGTAAAGTCTACGCAAACTCGCCACTTTCCGTTTTTCTTTGGTACCACGACCGGATTAGCTAGCCACTCTGGATATTGCACTTCAACAATATATCTGGCATCGGTTAGTTTCTTGACTTTGTCGACTACGGCTTTCGTCTTTTCTGGACTAAACTTTCGCCTTTTTTTCTCGATTAGTTTATATGTTGGATCAACATTCAATCTATGACTTGCAATTTTCGGGTTGATTCCAGGCATGTCCTTTGCAGTCCATGTGAACGTTTTCACGTTTTGCTCTAGAAGTCGAATCAACTTTCTCGGATTGGCTTGCTCAAGTTGACTCCAATACTGACACACTTTGTTGAATCCGTCAAGTTGATGTTACAAGCTCAACAGTCGATTGATCTTGCTTCTCAGGAGTGGGAGGTTCTAAGAGTGCTTTGCCAGTGACCGTTGCCGTGATCATACACGACTTATTTTGTAATTTTAACTCGGCTATGAAACAAGTCCGAGACATCTTCTGGTCTCCCCAAAGTGTTCCCATGATCATGTGATAAATTGGTGGCTTATCCACTACCAAAAGCTTGATCCACCTCGTGATTCCAGCAACTCATATTGCTAGTTTGACTGTTCCTGTTGCGTTGATTGTACTTCCATCAAACGCAGTCAGTGTTCTGTCCACAGGTTTAAGTCAAACATCTGCTAATGCCATTTTGTCTAGTGTTTCCTTGAAGATTAGATCTACTAAACTTCCAATGTCGATAAGTATCCGAGATACATCATAGTCGGCAACTCAAAGTTTTACGACTTGCAGGTCGTTATGTGGAAAGCTTACTCCCTCAACATCCTTAGCTGTGAATGTTATCTGTGAATCCACTGTTCCTAAGTTTTAAGCGACTGCTTCAAGGTTGACCTATGCTACAACCTTCTGCTCGTATTTTTATATTGATCTATATTGTCGTCACAAAATTGTAATCTTCCCATGATTACATGGACACGAACTCTCTGAGACACCGACTCAGTAGTCTCTTCTTCATGTTTTTGCCATTTAGAATTTTCCTTGGCATTGCCGTCCTGGCTTGCCGCTTTATAAGCTTTTTCTTGCAACTCGGCTTATTTCCACTTATGCGCTTCGAACTTTTGAGTCTCTTCTTCCAAGACATTCAACTCACCTTAGTTGAATTTTTTGGCAAGTAGTTCTTGCAATTGTTTGCACTTTAAGGTTGAATGACCCATTCTATTGTGAATTGCACAATACTAGTTCCGGTTGTAAGTGTTGTTGAATGGCTTCTTACAAACCGAGCTGCTAGTTTCTCCGACTTGAAAAGTTGTAGCGGCGATTATTTTTCCTCTGTAGTTATGCTGCCTCGGCTTGTGATACTCCTCCTTAGACTCCTTCGCTCCCGAGTCTTGTTGAGCTTTTTGAGTTTTCGCGAGGATCTGCTATTCTTCGATGTTTTCTGCATGCCTCGCCGCTCTACATAAGGCATCTGAAATTGTTGTTGGCCGATTTACGAATAGATCCCTTCTCTAGGCTTCATCCATAACCATTTCGGTTCTTAGAGCTTCAATGGCCATGTCATCACTGACATTAGCTTTTGTCAGGATTTTCCTGAATCGTCCGAGATACGATTTCAAAGATTCGTCGAATCACTGCTTTAGTGAGCGTAACTCCACTGTGGATGTGTCCTGGTTGAAAAATAGAGCGTATTACTTCATGAACAATTCGGCAAGTTGATTGAAGCCCTCAATTGACCTTGTGCATAACTTGGTGAACCAAACTAATGCATCGCCGGTTAAATTCTCAGCGAAGAGCTGATAGTATGTTGTGTCTTCCTTGTTGGGATTGTAAGTTATCCCATTCATCATGACATTGAATGCGGTCATGAATTCTAACAGGTACATAGTTTTGTCATATGAAGGACAACACAATCTCAGTCCTCAATTTACCGAGACCCTTTTCAATCTTGGCGAGAATGGTGAATTTCGGGCTTGAAGGAATACACTCTGTTTTTCAACTAGGACACTTCCACAACGGAGTAATGCTCACTAAAGTAGGGATTCGACGAATCTTTGAAATCGTATCTCGGACGATTCAGAAAATCATGACGAAAGTTAAAGTCAATGATATGTATGCATTTTAGTCCATTTTAGGTTCATAAATCATTATGTTTTGCATCCATATCCTTTGCATTTGCTNTCATAAATCATTATGTTTTGCATCCATATCCTTTGCATTTGCTTCATTGTAGAGTCTTTTAGGTTTGCATTGCATGTTTTGCACTTGCATTGCATTTGAGTGGTTTCAGGAACATGATTAGAGCATTTTGGAGTGTTTTCAGAAAAAAGGCAAGGGGGGACTCGGATTGGAATCATGACTTGGAGCAAAAGGAGCTTGAAATTGAAAAACATAACTCACTCACCTAGCCCTCTCGCTAAAACACTACGAGTGAAGTTGTGCTCGTGTCCAGAAGAGAAGACTCGCTGGTTGCACTCAATGACTTGCTGCGAGTGAAGTGAAGATGTACCTGACTCAACCCAGATGAACAGCACTCCCCTAGATGCCTCGCCTACACCTGCGAGTGGACCACATCTAGACACCCAGATGCCTCACTCATCCACACCACTCGCTGTTCACCTACGAGTGGCATATTTTGTTGACTTTTATTTTGCGTGTTGACCGCGCTATGTTTAATGTAAAGAGGCTATAAATACCCCTTTAACCCTCAAAAAATAGATATCCTTGTTTTTACTATTATAGTAGCATCAAAACAGCCACTTTTCTCTCTTGTTCATAGATTTATTGCTTCTTTAGAGTAAGATTTTGGAATATGGATTAAGTTAAAGTCTATGGTTGTTTAATGAATTTTGCTTAGTTTTTCTTGCTTAATCTATTCATATCTTCATCTCTAAATTATAGGTTTATGTTATTTGCTATGATTAGTGAGTAGATCTCTTTAGGGTTAGTGAGGAGATGGGTTAGATCTAGGTTGGATCATGGTAACCTCTCTTATTTAGGTTAGTATTGCTAAGATTTTGGTAAATTAGGAGTATTTAATGCTTGTTTCAACTTGATCACTTGAGACATGAACTCAAGGCACCAAACACCCACCAAGTGTTTGTTAAAATGCAAAGTTAAGTTCTAATCTAGAATTGACTGCTCTTTCTCAAGAGATTGATGTTTAGAGTGGTTAGTTCGCTTATTATAGTTCATTCTTAATGCCTATCTGGTTTTGATCACCAATATATTTGGTTTTGGTCAATCTCAGATTGAGGATTCATTATTCATGAGAATGGTTTGAATGATTGATTTACAGATTATATAGCTTAAAATCTCCCTGTTAGGTTGCTGGATAAGAGTAGAGAACCATGATTCCTCTAAAATTTATTACCCCTTATCTCCTCATGAACCCTTGTTTTATCTCTTATTGCATTCGCTTGTCTTGCTCTATTTTACTACTATTTCTTTGTTTTTGAATTGCTCTATTTTTTTCATTCCATACTAGGTTCGAAAATCTCATATTGTTTTTTGGCTTAAACTAGTGACTAGTTGCATTACTAATTATTAAACTGCTTCCCAATTGGTTCGATACCTCAAGTACTATGAAGATTTGATAACTTAAAAGGACTAAAAGTCTGTTATCAAATTAGCGCCGTTACCAAATTGGGATTTGTTAGTTTCAGTTGGTTTTTATTTGATCATTAGGATCAAGTTCTGGTTACTTTGACTTTTTCTGGGTTTTAACATCATTCACATTCTTTTTTTGAAATGTTTCCAGGTTAGCTCGCGCACTCTACTCGCCTGCACAGTAAGTGGATCAACACAAGACTAGCACTCGCATGTTCTACTTGCCGTCTGCACTACGAGTTGGACGTCTCTGGGTTCATTTTCTGAGTACATGCATAAGGTTTAAGGGAAGTCAGAATCTGCTTGGGTTGGTTGATAATATCCACATGCGTCCACGTGAATTCAGAGAGCAGAGAGCCGGCAATCAGATCGAAGAGGACAAAATGAATGCCAATATAACCCCATATGGTTCTACTACTAATAGCAATCCTCCCACACTATTTGATCTGCCACCTGCAGCACATGTTCGTAGACCTCGATACATTGGAGCTAGATATGCACCTAGCACCCATACTCAGAGGCACGGTATACAACCTCCAGTCATCTTGAACAAAAACTTCGAGATCAAGACCGGATTGGTCACTATAATTCAGGGAAACAAGTTCCATGGACTACCATCTAAAGACCCATTGGATCATCTTAATGAGTTTGAGAGGCTGTGTGGTTTAACTATAATCAATGGCGTTTCTGAGGATGCATTGAAGCTGAGGCTTTTTTCTTTCTCACTTGGGGATAAAGGACATCTATGGGAAAAGCACTTACCACAAGGACTCATCACTACTTGGGCAGATTGCAAGCGAGTCTTCCTTGCAAAGTTCTTCTCCAATTCCAGAGCAGCAAAGTTAAGGAATGCTATCTCCAACTTCACTCAATCTGGTATTGAATTGCTAGCTGAGGCATGGGAGAGATACAAAACTTACCAAGCCCAATGCCCACACCATGGACTTTCGAAAGAGTCTATCCTTAGGCAATTCTACCGTGGAGTTCACCCAAAAATCAGAATGTTGCTTGACACTGCAAGCCATGGTCACTTCCTGAATCAAGAGGGTAAAGAAGGTAGGAGTTGATTGAGAATTTGGCTCTTGCTAATGGCCAATATGGAGAAGATTATGATCGTACTGAGAGAGGGTCAAGTGAATCAGATTTGGTTAGCCGGAAGGAATTGAAGACTTTGCATGATAAGTTGGATAAGCTGCTCATGGTTCATCACAAGCAGGTTAATCTTGTGGAAGATGAACAAGTTTAAGAAGAGAAGGATGAAATGTTTGCTGAGATCAGTTTTATGCAGAATCAAGGTGGAGAAAGGAATTAGAACTAGTACAAACAGAATAACAACCTCTCTTACAGGAGCACCAATGTAGCAAACCCACAAGATCAAGTCTATCTACCATAACCTACTCAGACAAAGGTTTGGATCCCGAAGCAGCAATACCACTAGAGCTTCCAACCGACACCTCAAGCTTCAGCATCCGATCAGCAAGATCCATCAGACATTATGGAGATGCTTGAGCAAATTCGCTAGGGCCTGACTACACTGGAAGCTGACTTGACAAAGAAGTTTGCTGAGGTTTATCACAGGATTGATACTTCCCATAGTGATCTAAACTGCAAGTTTGAGACCCTTAATGTTTGGCTTAAGTATTTTGAGAGTCAGCAAGCATCTTCTTCTGTGAAGACTACTAGGCAGCTACCAGGAAAAGCTGTTCGAAATCCTAAGGAATAAAGAGCTCCCCCAGCAAGTTGAAGCTACCAAAGACACTGAAGACAGTGTAATTCAAGAAGGGGAAGAGAAAAACACTACAAAACAGCTTTTAAAACTCCACTCACCAGTGCCCCTCGCCATACACATCAAGTGGAGCCTTATGATACTCCTAAGTCTTGCAATTTATCAGCTCTGAGTACACCAATAGTCTAGCCTTTAGAGAAAGCAAGAGCACTTTTTCCTGCACGCCTCAAGAAGGATCAGACACAGAGGTACAAAGAGCTTTTTGAGAAGCAAATGAAGGAGGTTGAGCTGAAGATACCACTCTTAGATGTGTTTGCTCTAATTCCTTAGTATCAGAAGTTCTTGAAAAGCAGTCAAGGAGAAGATTCATTCGGTAAAAGGATTGGAGATGGAAAGCTTCGAGTGTAAAGCTGTTGCTGAAGCTAAGGTAGTCTTGAAGAAGTTAGAAGATCCAAGAACATTCACTTTGCCATGCTCACTCACCATCTTTATTTCAAAAAGGGGCTATGTGACCTTGGAGCTTCCATAAGCTTGATGCCATTCAATGTAGCTAATAGGCTAGGCTATAACCACTATAAGCCTTGCAAGTTGTCTTTGATTCTAGCAGATCGATGCGCACGATCACCTCATGGATTGCTGGAGAATCTGCCCATCAAGATATGACATGTGGAAGTTCCTACAGATTTCATTGTGATCAATATGGATGAGGAGCCTCAAGATCCATTGCTATTGGGTAGACCGTTCTTAGCATCAGTTGGGGCAATTATAGACGTGAAGAAAAGGACAATTAAGCTGAATTTAGGTTAGGACATAAGGATGGAGTTTGATTTAAACAAAGAATCAAGGAGGCCAACAATTGAAGGCCAAAGGTTTACGGTGAATGAGCTCAATGATGGTATTGGCGTTGAGAATGAAGAGGAGGGAACTCTGGTTTCTCTCCCAATACCACACTAGTCTGAAAAGTGTGAAGAGTCGAGCTTGAGACTCTACACAAGCTCACTTAGGAGGAAGTCCCAAGCATATCTTTTGTATATAGTTTCATTTCAAGTTTTTTTTCGCTTTGTTTTTGCCTTTTATGAACATATTACAATTGGTTTGTGGTTATAGTCATGTTGTTTTCAGGTTCAACACTTAAGGAGGGCGAGTGTGGTTTTTAACACTTTCATAAACTGCACTCGCATGACTAGCTCGTTGACATAGGCGAGATACAAAAATTTTGACAAAAGAGGAGTATTGCACTCAGCCATACAGCGAGTGGTTGATCCGAGTCCGAAGCTCTCAGAAGCTGTTAGCTTAACTCAGGTCAAGATGAACTTGTATCCTTTCCAGTGATGTATTGAGTGAGTGGTTGCATAAGGGACATATTTTGGAGTATAATCTAATGATCCTCTTTTGCTAATCCTACTTACTCACTCAAATACATCACATAATCTCTTTTGTTTAATGATTTTGATCTCACAATGAATCATATGTTTAATCTCTAGGAATTGACTGATGATTAATTTGATTAAGTATTGATTAATTCATACTAAGCTGTATCCAGATATCTTGTTCCTTGTTTGAATGTCTTTGTTCACGCAGGAAATTAGATCATCAGAGCTCAGGATAGTCACTGAGTAATTGTGTGGATCAGTTTGTGATTTGTTGAGTTTGATGAACAGTACTCGAAGGATCATTGTGAGTCTACTAGGCGAGTGGCCCATAAATGGCTTCTAGAAGGTGTTGTTGAAGCTGACTCAACCACGGTCAAGAGTGTACTAGGCGAGTTAAGCTTTGTGTGGCCACAAACCTTCACTTTTGAATTGTGTGGACAGAATTCAAGCAGAGTTGGCGAGTGGAAGTGGTTGAGCACATGGTTTTGGCTCCTTGTGTCAGTTTTTGTCTCGTACTCACTTACTCCCCTCGCCTATACAATTGAGCTCACCCCACATTTCTTCCTCATACCAATCTTCTCCACTCTTTCTCTCTCTCTTTCAAGCATCTCTCTAAGTTCTGAGCAAGTTTTCAATTCATATATCTCGACTCAGTTTTGTTCCAGTAAATCCATTCAGCGAGTTGAAGCAGCTTTGTTGAGGTTCAGTCAGTCCAAGCACTACTCGCAGCCAATATCCGAGTGCCCCAGGAGAGTTGAAGTGGGAGCGGGTTTATACTTGAAGATTTGTCAAAATCCAGAATTCACTCGCCACCTACAGCGAGTGAGATAAGCGAGTTGTTTGTCCCAGGTTTCACAAAGGCATCTTTACTCAAGTTTTCCTACTCTTGCACCATGTCTGATAGAGATTTGATGGAAAGAACAGCACACCGAATCCGTGTGGATGCTTACAATCGAGCTTTAGAACGTGACAAGAGGGAGGTGGTTCAGAAGAAGAAAGCCGCCAAAGAAGCGAAAGCTACTGCTAAAGTTGTAGCCAAAGCCTCCAAGCACCCTCTTGATGATACTGATTTTTCGGGTAGTAAACGAAAGCATGTCAAGGATCGCAGGAAGCTCATAATTCAAGAAGAGAGTGAGGAAGAGGAGCCAATTGCTCAGCAAACTGAAGAAGTGATGGAAACATCTATTCAACCACCATTACCAATTCCTAGTAAGTCAAGCTCCAACTCCTTAATTATATCATTGAAGAGTGCTTTGAAGGCACACAACAGGAAGACTGAGTTATTAGGGATTCCGATAATGGAAGGAGTGAGTTTTGGAAGTGTTGATATGGATGATTCCCCAGTTGATAAGGGTAAATGAGTTGTTGTTCCTAAGGAAAGTAAGGGTGAGACTCCAAGGGTCAGTTCATAAGAGGAAGCAGCAGGAGCTGAAGCACAAGGTTCACCAATGGACGTGGAAGAAGGGGAAGGTTTCTAGAGCAAAGCTAGAAATAAGCCTAAGACAATTTCAGAAGGATCTCTACACCCTGATTGATAATGGGTATATAGAAAATGATGCTAGAGTAGTCTTAGAGGAGAAATATGTTGCCCGGAAACATAGAGCTCAAAAGAAGAAAGCCACTCCGACAAAGGCTTATGATGCAGTGAGTATGATAGGGATGAAAAGAACGGTTTATCACCAGCCAAATATGGAGAGGTTGCAGATTGCTGAAGATGTGGATTCGGTATTTAAGAGTTGCGGTTTGACCCAGTTTATGTCTATGGTTTCAGACTCGTACAAAGATTAGACAATGCAGTTTCTAGCCACTGTGGAGGTTCAGGAATATGTTACAAGGTCTGCAGACTTACCCAAGAGGGACGGACCAGGATACATTACATTTAAGGTAAATGGTCAAAACTACAAATTCACATTTAAGCAATTAGATGAGCTGTTTGGTTTCAAGGTTGGAGAAGTTAGCTATCCTAATATAGAATTTGCGGAGATATATGCGGTTTGGTTTATGCTTTCTGGAGAATTAGAGTTTAATCCGTCTAGGAGTAAAGGGACTTGGATTAGGAATCCTTCTATCTGTTATGCTAGGAGAGCTATTGCCAATCTTTTCTATGCTAGGCCTTCTACATCGCCGGTAAACCTTGCAGCTGATGGTCATTGCACTTAAGGAGATTTGTGGAGAAACGACTAGTGGTACGAGTATTTTGGGAGATGATGCAAATTCAAGTCTATCTTTTGTTCTCGCCAACCACTTCAGCAATTATCGATCTAGAGCAATAGTTCAAGCTGAAAAAGGTACTCCTAAGCATATCTTTATTGGTGGTTTATGGAGTGGACTTGAGCGAATCAGAAGTGTATCCACCAAGGTTTATGACAGTTAGTTACCTAAGGGGAGCCAAGTTCTTATATAGAGATGATGAGAATAAGCAGCTGCTATGCAGGTTCAACCATCCAATCATGGCATATGCAAGGATGATTCTACCTTGTCCAGAGCTGACTTTGATCAAGAGGATTGGTAATGTCGAATTCATCTTTCCCCTGAAAACCTTGGTTGATGAGTATGTACCACCGCAAGAATTTCCGACAGCTTCACCGAAAAACGAAGATGAAGTTGAGCTAGAAACATACTTCTTTGAGGAGTTCAATGCAGCACGACATGGAATCCCTACTAAAGAAGCACATAAACGAATCGAGAAGTTGCAAAAGTTGGGGAAATGGTTGGTAAAGAAAGTAAAGGGGTTTGCTAAGGAGAAGTAGGAATGGAAACAAGAATTGGAAGAGATGAGGAGAGAGTTGGGTGCACTCAAAGAATGTTTTAGTTGAGAGATCCCTCAGCTCGAGCTCCATAATCACCTTGGAGACGCCACTAAGTTTTAGTGGACAAAATGCACACTCTAGCACCTGCCCCAGCAAGACACTCATCAGCAGAAGGGACTCTGGCACTCAGAAGAAGGCCTCCCAGACAAAGAAACACAGACTCGGCTGCTCTACTCGCTGTACCTGTGAGTGAGTTAACCCCATAAATGCCAGATTTTGCTGCCTCACTTGCACCACTCGCCAGAACAAGCGAGTTATCCCCTGAAGACAGCATAATGCCTTTCTATGTCCAACTAATTGAAAACGCACCTGCAGTTCAGCACAGATGCCTAACCAACTACACTTTGGATGAGATGAACGCCTCCACCTCACACATATTCGACTCCAAGTGAGGTACCATGTTCAATCACTCTTCATTGTATATACTGTTGCATTTTAGGGTCGAGATCCCGCGAGGGTGAGCTAACTCCAAAAACCCGTCCTCAGTTCGGATTGCAAGCTGAATCGTTTGCTGTTTCATGCATTATCTAGAATTTTCCTTCAAATTTATTCACATTGATTACAGTGTGATTTAAGTATGGGGGAGGGTTCTAGAGTACATTTCATAGTAGAATCATGCATACATCTATGTTTCATAAAAATCCAAAATGATTTTTTTTTTAACATCCTTTGATTAATGCATTCATGTAAGGCATAGCAAAGCACAAAAAATAAAAAAAATCTTTAAAAAAATCTTAAAAAGAGTGTCATTTAGTTGCATATCATGTAGATTGAGTCTAGTTTGCATTGGAAATTATGATGCTTTTGCCTTGTTTTCTGCTGGTTTGGTGGTTAGAATCACTGCCCTCGTCTTAAGTTGTTTGATGCATTCATTCTCAGTTGAAATTAAAGCCGAATCATGCTTGGAATTCACGGAATATGATTGAAAATGCTGTGATTCGATGTTTTCCCTTGCTGAAATGATAACCAGAATTTGAGTTAGTGATTATCTAGTATTTGCATCACTGTGGAGTTTATGGATTTCACAAAATACTTGGACTATCTTTTCCCTTCATGATTGCTATCTTGATTAGTCTAGGTAGAATCCCACCTTGCTGCATAATCACCTTATTTCAAACCATGCGATGTTTGTTGTGTGAATGTGAGGCATATTTTCGGATTAGCTTAGCATAAAGTGTTAGGTGAGAACCGACAAGAGCATGTCTCCACGTAGATTCTGGTCGACAACTTTTGGATCAGACTAGGATTAGGTGGCTATGGTTTTGGGTGTGGGTTTTGCTTGTGTTTAAGCAGAAAAAGCTATGAAGAGTATAAGCAAGGAAAGGAAATGTTTGAAAGAAGGAGTTTAAGGACGAAATGGGCTGAAAGTATAAAAGAGTTCTAGTAAAGGTTTTGGGAAATTGAAAGAACTAGAAAGGTTCTAAGTACGAGAAAATAAAGAATAAGTCTTGGTTAAAGACGAAAAGAGCCTAGTGCTGTAAGTGTTTAAGTTCCAAAACCGCTAGGAGTTCAAGTAATAAGACCCCCTCCTTAGATTTTCAATTGGAAAAGCTTGTGTTTATGATCTTGGTGGCTTGAAAAAGAATAAGCCTTATGTTGGAAGGGTAGACTAAGATCGTATTCTGGGTTAAGAATGACTATGTTGGATTGTTTGAGTGTATGGGTAGAGGGATATATGCCCTTGTATGCACTTATTGGATCTCACCACTAGCATTATACTGAAGCTTATTCCATTTTTGAGTGATAACTTTATGCATTGATTGACCATGTGCTGTAGGAGATCATTTTAATCTCTTAAACCTTACTTTGGCCAAATGAACTCCTTATTGATTCTTAGACTTAATCCACGGTTTTGAATTTTAATGAATTTTAAAAGGGACAGCTGATTTGAATGTATGAGTAGTCAAGGTTGAATCCATTCGGTTTTGAGATGATCATGGCTAGTGTTTTGAGTATGGCTGAATGTTTGCATCTTAGAACTTTTGGCAAGGACATTGATTTTTTAACTTTCGAATCAGTATGTTTTGGCTCTGAGTTCCCAATGTTACATATTCTCTTCCTTCTTAGATTTTTGCATTTGCTTGAGGCCAAGAAAGATCTAAGTTTAGGGGAATTGATATGTCTACATTTTAGTCCATTTTAGGTTCATAAATCATTCTGTTTTGCATCCATATCCTTTGCATTTGCATCATTGTAGAGTCTTTTAGGTTTGCATTGCATGTTTTGCACTTGCATTGCATTTGAGTGGTTTCATGTACATGTTTGGAGCATTTTGGAGTGTTTTCAGACAAAAGGCAACAGGAGGCTCGGATTAGAATCAAGACTTGGACCAGAAGCAGCTTGAAATTGATGAACACAACTCACTCACCTAGCCCCCCTCACCGCCCCCTGCCAAAACACTGCGAGTGAAGCTGTGCTCGTGTCCAGAAGAGAAGACTCGCTAGTTGCACTCAATGACTTGCTGCGAGTGAAGTGAAGATGTACCTCACTCAACCCAGAAGAACATCACTCCCCTAGATACCTCACTAACACCTGCGAGTGGACCTCATCCAGACACCCAGATGCATCACTCTGTCACGCCCCTCCCTGTTCACCTGCGAGTGGCGTATTTTGTTGACTTTTATTTTCTGTGTTGACCGTGATAGGTTTAATGTAAGGAGGCTATAAATACCCCTTTAACCCCCAAAAAACATATATCCTTGTTTTTACTATTTTAATAGCATCAAAACAGCCATTTTTCTCTCTTGTTCATAGATTTATTGCTTCTTTAGAGTGTGATTTTGAAATATGGATTAAGACTGCTGTCTACAGTTGTTTAATAAGTTTGCTTAGTTTTTCTTGCTTAATCTATCCATGTCTTCATCTCTAAATTATGGTTTATGTTATTTGCTATGATTAGTGAGGAGATGGGTTAGATCTAGGTTGCATCATGGTAATTTCTCTTATCTAGGTTAGTATTGCTCAGATTTTGGCAGACTAGGAGTGTTTAATGCTTGTTTCAACTTGATCACTTAAGACATGAACTCAAACCACCAAACACCCACCAAGTGTTTGTTAAATTGTCAAGGTAAGTTCTAGTCTAGAATTGACTGCTCTTTCTCAAGAGATTGATGTTTAGAGTGGTTAGTTCGCTTATTATAGTTCATTCTTAATGCCTCTCTGGTTTTGATCACCAATATATTTGGTTTTGGTCAATCTTAGATTGAGGATTCATTATTCATGAGAATGGTTTGAATGATTGATTTACAGATTATATAGCTTAAAATCTCCCTGTTAGGTTGCTGGATAAGAGTAGAGAACCATGATTCCTCTAAAATTTCTTATCCCTTATCTCCTCATGAACCCTTGTTTTACCTCTTATTGCATTCGCTTGTCTTGCTCTGTTTTACTTCTACTTCTCTATTTTTGAATTGCTTTGTTTTATGTTTCATTCCATACCAGGTTCAAAAATCTCATGCTAATGTTTGGCTTGAACTAGTTCCTAGTTGCATTACTAATTGTTAAACTGCTTCCCAATTGGTTCGATACCTCAAGTACTATGAGGATTTGATAACTTTAAAGGACTAAAAGCCTGTTATTAGTCAGTGACGATATGGCCATTGAAGCTCTAAGAACCGGAATGGTTATGGATGAAGCCTTGAGAAGAGTTCTATTCGTAAATCGGCCAACAATGATTTCAGATGCCCTATGTAGAGCGATGAGGCATGCGGAATACGTCGAAGAAAATCAGATCCTCGCGAAAACTCAAAAAGCTCAATGAGATAGGGGAGCAAAAAAGTTTAAGGAGGAGTATCACGAGCCGAGACAGCATAACTACAAAGGAAAAGTAATCGCGGCTACAGCTTTTCAAGTCAGAGAAACTAATAGCTTGGTTCGTAAGAAGCCATCAACAACACTTACAGCCGGAACGAGTATTGTGCATTTCACAATACAATGGGTCATTCGACCTCAAAGTGCAAACAGCTGCAAGAACTACTTTTCAAAAAATTCAGCAAAGGTGACTTGAATGTCTCGGAAGAACAGACACAAAAGTTCAAAGTGCAGAAGTGGAAAGAACCCGAGTTGCGAGAAGGAGCTTATAAAGCGGCAAGTCAGGACGACAATGCCAAGGAAAAGTCTAAACGGCAAAAACAGTTCTTGTCCACGTAATCATGGGAGGATTACAATTTTGTGACGACACTATAAAATCAATAAAAAAGTAGGAGCGGAAGGTTGTAGCATCGATCAACCTTGAACCAATCGCTCAAAAATTAGGAACAGTTGATTCAGAGATAACGTTCACAGCTAAAGATGTCGAAGGAGTAAGCTTTCCACATAATGACCCACTAGTCGTAAAACTTCGAGTTGCCGACTGCGATATATCTCGGATACTTATCGACACTATAAGTTCAGTAGATCTAATCTTCAAGGAAACACTGGATAAAATGGCATTACCATACGTTCGACTTAAATCTATGGACAGAACACTGACTGCGTTTGATGGAAGTACAATCAATGCAATAGGAACAGTCAAACTAGCAATCCGAGTTGTCGGAATAACGAAGTGGATCAAGCTCTTGGTAGTGGATAAGCTGCCAATTTATAACATGATCCTAAGAACACCATGGATTCACGTGATGAAGGCAATTTCAAGCTATCATCAATGTGTAAAAATCCAAACTAACGAAGGAGTTTATTCGCTTTAGGGAGACCAGAAGATGTCTAGGACTTGTTTCATATTCGAGTTAAAACTATGAAACAAGTTATGTATGATCACAGCAATGGTTAGTGGCAAAGCACTCTCAGAACCTCCCACTCCTGAGAAGCCAGATTAATCGATAGTTGAGCTCTTAAACATCGACTTGACGGATTCGGCAAAGTGTGTTGGCATTGGAGTCAACTTGAGCAAGCCAATCCGAGAAAAGTTGATTCTACTTCTAGAGCAAAGTGTGACAATGTTTGCATGGATGGTAAAGGACATGCTTGGAATCAACTCGAAAATTGCAAGTCATAGGTTGAATGTTGATCCGACATACAAACCAATCAAGCAAAAAAGGCGAAATTTAGGTCAAGAAAGGAAAAAAGCCGTGGTCGACGAAGTCAAGAAACTAACCGATGCCGGATATATTGTTGAAGTGCAATATCCAGAGTGGCTAACTAATCCGGTCGTGGTACCAAAGAAAAATGGAAAGTGGCGAGTTTGCGTAGATTTTACCGATTTGAACAAAGCTTGCCCAAAAGATAGCTTTCCTTTTCCTAACATCGACCGAATTGTCGAAGCAACAGCAGGAAACGAAGTCCTTTCATTTATTGACGTTTTCTCGGGATATAATCAAATTAGGATGCACCTTGACGACATGGAGAAAACTTTGTTTATAACAGAACGGGGAACATAATGCTACAAAGTCATGCCATTCAGATTGAAAAATGCAGGAGCGACTTACCAACATTTAGTGAACAAGATGTTTGCCGATCAACTCTGTCAAACAATGGAAGTCTACATAGACGACGTGCTGGTCAAATTGAAAAAAAGCTGAAGATCATGTAGATCACTTAATGCGTTGCTTCGAAACTTTGAACGAGCATCAGATGAAACTCAACCCGGCAAAGTGCACATTCGGGGTAACCTCGGGAGAATTTCTCGGCTACATAGTTACTCAAAGAGGAATCAAGACAAATCTGAAACAAATCTAGGCAATCTAAGAGTTGCCCTCACCAAAGAACAAACAAGAAGTCCAACGGCTAACAAGCCAAATTGCCGCATTGAACCGATTCATCTCCCGTTCGACAGACTAATGTCTCCCATTTTATCAACTATTGCGCAGAAACAAAGAATTCAAATGGGATGAGGAGTGTGAAAATGCTTTTTCTGAATTAAAAGAGTATCTTTCAACTCCACTAATCTTGGAACAAACCCGAAGACGGAGAGCCACTTTACTTGTATATCGCGGTCTCGGTATCGGCTGTAAGCAGAGTGCTCGTTTGGGACGATAGAAGAACTCAACATCCGATATTCTATACCCACAAGTCCTTAGGTGGAGCAGAGTCTTGGTATCCGACTACAGAAAAACTAGCATTAGCGGTTGTAACCTCGGCAAGGAAGTTAAGACCTTACTTCCAATCTCACACCATTATTGTCTTAACAAATCATCCACTACGCACGATATTACATAGTCCAAACCAATCTGGAAGGTTGACTAAATGGGCTACTGAGCTAAGTGAATACGATATCGAGTTCGAAGGAAGAACTAGTGCAAAGTCACAAGTATTAGCAGACTTCCTAATCGAGTTATCTCCTGACTTGGAACCTTTAGAGTCGGATAAAATTCTTCAAGCTTGGAAACTTTATGTTGACTGGTCATCTTCACAACACGGCTCAGCAGTTGCAATATGCGAGTAGAAAGTCCAACTCGAGAAGTTTTAGAGCAATCTTTCGACTTGCTTTCCCAGCGTCGAATAACGAAGCCGAATACGAAGCATTTATCGCAGGGACCCAATTAGCTAAGGAAATCGGAGCGACCGAAGTCGAGTGTTACGGCGATTCTCAGTTAATAGTCAGTCAAGTCAATGGAGGCTACAATACAAAGAATGACCGACTGGAGGCATACCTTAAAGTCGTCAAAGAACTGATAAAAGATTTGAAATTCAAAGTCAAAAAGCTTTCCCGAATAGAAAATACCTCTGTTGACGCCTTGGCGTATACAACTGACCCTGTTCAAAGATGAATAATATCGGTTAAAAGCATAGATCATCCAAGTATAAGCTTACCAAAAGGAGACCTTGATCTCATCTCGGCACACACATATACAACGGATAAGCCTAATGTTAAAAAGCCAGATATTGCACAACCCGGAGAAAAGAAGGTCGAGTGGAAAGATGAAATCCTCGCATACATCATTGATGGAGAAGCTCCAGAAGAAAGATGGACAGCTCGGCGACTCAAGGCCATGTGTGCCTTTTAAGCGCTAGTTGACGGAAAGTTATATCGGTGAAGCGCATACGAAACTTTACTCACTTGTATCCACGGTGAAAAGATGAATGAAATCATACAAGAAACACACGAAGGAGCCGACGGAAATCACAAAAGTGAAAGGTCGCTTGTTCACAAAATCCGTACTCTCGGATACTTTTGGCCGACAATGGCACAAGACTGCGAGCAATATGCGACAAAGTGTGACAAATGTCAGTGACATGGACACATAATCCATGCTCCAACTGAAGAATTAACCTCGTCAATCATGCCATATTCCTTTATGTATTGGGCAATGGACATAGTCGGACCATTACAATCATCTCGGCAGAAACGTTTCATGCTTGTTATGATAGACTACTTCTCTAAATGGGTTGAAGTCAAAGCTTATTCTCACATAAAGGATAAAGATGTGGTCAAGTTCATGTGGAAAAACATTATCTGTCGGCATGGACTACCTTATGAAACTGTAACGACAGTGGATATTAATTCTGCTCGGCAAAATTTACTAACTTTTGCTCTCGATGGAATATCCGAGTCAACAAGTCTACTCCGTGGAATCTACAAGGAAACAGCCAAGCCGAGGCAACAAACAAGCAGATACAGGATGAAATTAAAAAAAGCTTACAGACAAGAAAGGAAATTGAGATGACGAGCGGAGTATTAAGGTCACATCGGACAACATCGAGACGATCAACGAGACGTACTCTTTTTTCCTTATCTTATGGAATGGAGGCAATGTCAACAGCATAAGCAATGGTTCCAACTTTGCGTCGAGAGCTCTCTCTAGAAAACGAAAACTCTAACATCGAAGAAATGGAAGCAAGTATTGACGACTTAGAAGAAGAACAGTGCATCTATCGACAACAAGCCGCAAAATACTACAAAAGGAAAGTTTGAGGACGAAACTTTGCAGTCGGGGACTTGGTACTCCGAAAAGTGTTCGAGAACACAGCTGAACTAAATGCAGGTAAACTCGGCGTTAATTCGGAAGGGCCGTACATCATATGCAAAGTCGTTAAATCTAGAGTTTATGAAATCGCATCTATCGAAGAAGAGATGGTTCTACGTTGTTGTAACTTCATCAACTTGAAGCGGTACTACTACTAAAGACACACCAACTCGGTGTCTTAGATGCGTTACATGATGCATCTCTAGCTAATTAATAATATAATCAGAACTATGTTTTGGCTTGATCCCTATGGGGTACGTAAGCCTTCGGGTGCAGCTAAAACAAAATAAAACTTTTATGCGTCCCCATCTTGGGTTCAAAAAAAAAAAAAGTCATACCGTAACTCGCAGGAATTCGAGATTAAATTTTCGCACAAAAGATGAAATATAGATATCGTATAAAATTCAGGACTCATTCTCGATGAAGACAAAGCATATCTTTGTACAGAAAACCGAGGTTAAATTCTTGATGAAGACAAAACGTAGTTTTGTACAAAAAACCGAGATTAAATTCTTGATGAAGACAAAACATAGCTTTGTACAAAAAACCAAGATTAAATTCTCGATGAAGACAAAACATAGTTTTTGTAAAGAAAACCGAGATTAAACTCTCGATGAAGAGAAAGCATAGCTTTGTACAGAAAACCGAGAACAAATTGTCGATGAAGACAAAACATAGTTTTTTATAGAAAATCAAGATTAAACTCTCAATGAAGACAAAACATAGCTTTGTATAGATAATCGAGATCAAAATCTCGACAAACACAAAGTGTAGCTTTTTAGAGAAATCTGAGAACAAAACAAAAGCAACATTTTTGCGTAGTACATTTTCAAGATCAAAACCCTTGATCAAAACTTAAACTGAATCTTAAAATCTTAGCTTTAAGAGCCAAAAACAGTGAAAGTTCTCTTCTTAACAAACGAGATCAAACTCTCAAACTTTGGAAGAGACTTAGCTATTGCGCATAAACAAGAACATATCTCGGAAATAAAACTTTATTTTTCCTTAGTTATACAAAACCTACGAGTCACTCTTTTGCTGAATTTTCGATTTCTGATTTTGAAGTCGCAAAAATTTAAATATTATATTTCATTCAAAAAATAACATTGTACATTATGCAGAAAAATAATCACAAGACAAACACCAATTACAAGACCCAAAGAGACGAATAATCACAAGACTGACACTAATTACAAGAACCAAAGAGTTGACTCTGAAAAATCAAAGAGATACTCTAAAAAGACCGAAACAAAATTGGCTACAAAATACTAATGAAGAAAAATCAATTCCCAGTATGACTATTAATGTTCGAAGCTTCGCCAATCTCGAACACCGGGACAACCAAATCTCTAGGAAGCAGCATCGTCAAATTCTCCCTGTTGACAATTTCCTTGAACTCGTTCAACTTGGCAGTAATCAAATCCATAACTGCCGAAGGGATGTTTATGCCTCGGCTGGAAAGCAATTGGAGAATATTAGTTGACCCATGGTATTGGGCATAAGAAAACCGGGCTTCCAAGTTCATATCTAGATCATTGCACGGAGTAGCAATTTGATCAAAGCGCTCAGTAAGTTGATCACAAAGACCTTGGAAGATCTTCTTCTTCTCGTCTTTCAAAACTTGACGAAGCTGGGAGTCAAAATTCTTCTTTATGGAGTCCAACTCGGTCTGAAGCCTTTGCAGCTTGTCATTAGCCTTCTCAGTGTCCTTGAAAGTAGTGATCCGATCTGATTCAACATAGTTAAGCGACTCCGTCAAAGCCGCATTCTGCTCCACCAATTTTAGAACATTTTCACGTTCAACCCTCAACTCGTCTTTAACACGAGCGAGTTCCTCTTCAATGCCGGTTAACCTAGACCTGGCCTCTACTGCTTCGAGATGAGCTTGACCGGCTCGGCCAGCAAGGTTAGAAGTTCTCCGGGTATTTCTGTCCGGATTAGCACAGAACCTCTTGCACTCTAATAAGATGCCATTCAAGCAGCCGATAAACTACAAAAACTTCGACCAAGTGAAAGTGAGGAGAGTGTATTCAGAAATATCAACAAAATCAAACTCGGAAAAAGAGACGAACTCTAAATAGCAAGTATGCAGCCTCTTCATACTCCTCACGATTTTGCATTTGATCCAGAGGAGGGAGAAGCTCTAAAGAAGTCATGATCTAACGCATTCAAATCAGCACACTCTATACGAAATTCTAATATTGAACTTGGGTCAGAGTGGTTGTGAGAGAAACGGAAGTCGGGAGAGTTCCACTCTCTCTATTTCGAGGCACTAGAAGAACCGCCTCTAGAAGCACCTCCAGAAGAAGTAATCCTAAGGGGATTAACCATTGGTCTCTTTGCAGGTCGAGAATTGCCACGACCCGCACATGACCCCAAAGGAACCTCGACAATATCCCGAGTTGGGATAGAAGACGATCTAGTGATTCTAGAAGATCCTCCTGAAGGACGAGTGTTCATCTCGTCGAGAGTAGCATTTAAACCATCTTCAATATTTGGAAGTCGGAAATCGTCAAGCCCCATTTTCTTAAGAAGAGGAGTTTTGGAAAAACTTAAAGTGCTCAGAGTCGGAAGTAAAAACTATGGAAGAGAGCAATTACAAAAGTTCCTTTAAGATTTTGCTCGCAGAAGTAAAGTGAATGGAAAAAGAGGAGAAAGCGCGATATTTATAGATATTTATCGGAAGACTAAGCGATGCCGAAACAGTAATTATTACTCAACCAATTAAAACCTAGAACACTGCCAAAGTAACCCAATCGCAGACTGACACGTGGACCGAAGATTCCAGCTCGGAAATTCCGCTATAATTTTCCAAGTGAGGGGGGACAATTGTTGGAGGTGGATCCGAGATCCTACTTCGGTCCACGGGAAACAATTGGCGAATATTTCTAAGCCATGAACTTGGCAAGATTGTTGGAGTATCAACTCGAGAGAACTCCTTCTCGGAAGCACATTAAACAGGAAGAAAGTCAGACGACACGTCATCAAGAAAAGAAATGAAAATTTTCCTATTCGATATGGAAAACTTTCGAAAATCTAGCTAAGATCTTCTAGCTAACATCAAATGTAAACAATTTGTAATATTTCCTATTTACAATATACTTTGTAACCGTCTCTATGATCTAAAATAGAGGAGCATATCCTCCTAACAAATGATCTGCATTTTGGTAATCACACATTAAGCAATACAATTATACTCGACAATCTTTGCTCTTTGGCAATCGACTTCTTCTTCATAATTTTCCAAGAGTTTAAAATTGATATCTAATTCGATTAATGACAAAAAAAAAGTTCATGATTGTGAATGTTTCCACCTTAATTATTTTTTTTATCAACATTGGATCGACAAAATCTGATCCATAGCCTAAAACCCACCCCTAAAATTCTTTTTTAAAACTACAATAATATAGTGGGTACAAATCAAACTAAGTTATTAACTGGATCATCCTAACCACTAGACTAGAGCAATTCGGCTTTCCACCTTAGTCATTTAAATTTTTAATCCCATAACTAGTGACGAACTCAATAAAGCGGATGAAAATTACGCCTCGCCAACTAGGAGTAGTAATTAGTAATAATACCATGTCACTAAAAAACTATTTTTGATATAACCGAAAGTCAAAAGTAATCAACATAGTTAGAAACATTGTAAGGCTCATTTCTTTCCTTCCTCGTCATCATTAACCTCGATGGCAAATAATAATTCACACTACGATTATCACCTTTAGTCTTGTGACTCGTCTCTTCTTTAGGAATCCAAGGTGGCTTTATTGACCTGATTAATGCCCAATTTACACCTTGGAAGAACACATGTCTTTTGATCTCAATAGACCCTTTCAGACTCCCTAACCTCTTTTTAGGGTTCTTCACCAGTAATTTGAATATAAGATCTTGAGCACTCACCATATCATCTTGCTCTTTGGGACTATTAACAACAACCTTTGGGAATGTTAAGGGCTTTTTGAGAATGTTTACTAAAGTTTTCTCATTGTTTTCGCCTTTAAATGGTGTTATACCAAATATCATCTCGTATAGAAATATCCCGTAAGTCCACCAATCAACTGCACTTCCATGTCCTTGTCCTGACAAATCAAGGAACTAACCAGTTAGCCAAATGAACCTTGTGTTTATTAGAAATTTTCTTTATAGCCATGAATGAGTTTAGAAATTTTTATGATTAAGTTGAAAACCTACATAAAAACATAAAAAAGTTACAAAAAAAACCATGAAAGATGTCTAAATAGCTATGAGCATTAATAACGATTCAATCAGCACATAAATTAGCTACGAAAAAATTTAGTCACCATCCCATTACATGGCAGTTTCATAGGTGCAGGATATCAGAAATTGTTTTTCCACACATGAGTCAAATAAAGGGAAAAAAAAGTAATATTGCTGTTGACCATAATTCGTCGCAATTGATTGCCTTAACACCTTAACCACTAGAAATCAGTTCTATTTTATTGTTTAGAAATACAGTATCTTTGACAAATGGAAAAAGAAGTACGGTATAACTTCTATAAATTAATAATTGATGAATTTATAACCATTATAAATGAATAAAACTTTTCGGTTCTAAGCTCGGTCAAAGTAAAATTTAATAAATTTATATGATAATAAAATTTTGAATCCTCTACGTAGAAGTATGGTCATAATAATAATGTATATTAATAAAAATAATTTTTATGCATATATAATTAAGATACTTTAGTAAATTTTGACTTTCATATTTTCTGCAGGAACTCATCTCTAATTTTCCAAAATACATCAAAATTTTCTAATGTTATTATTTCAATAAACATTTAAAAATTGTGAATATGTAAAACAAGACTTGGTAGATTAGATAAAACTATTCTTATAACAATATATAAAACTTCTTGTTATTCTTAAAGTCATGGAAGTAAAAATTTCTTCAAAAATAAATAAAGTACTTACACAATATAAAATATGTAAATATAAAAATAAAAATAATATTTAATAATAATCTTGGAGAAAGAATTAGAACTTAACAACACATATAGTTTCAAATCAAAGGTTATTTCTAAAACTTATATACCAATGGTAATATACATTTTCTTATTTTTCATATATATTTATAAATTTATGGAAGAATTTCAAAAATACCTTTTTTGACATGTCTTTTTCAATATTTTCCCGTTCTTTTGGAAATTAGGAAAGAAAAATAGGTATGAAAAGACACATTTTGAAAAAGGGCATGTCAAAAAAAATATTTCTTATAGTTTCTTTAAATTTATAATTTATATTATCAATTTATAGATAAATCAGTATCACTATAAATTAATAAATTTTATAAGTTCCAATATTATTAATTCATAGAAATGACCTTACTGTATAAAATAAGAGCAATTTAGCTTGTTTATTTACTACTTATTAGAAGTCATAAATTATACCTGAAATTACTTCTGGTGCCAAGTACTCATGTGTTCCGACAAACGACTTAGAACGAGCGTTGATGGGTTCAGCGAAAATCGAAGGGCATCCACCAGATATGTCTCGAACACCACTAGACGCACGAGAACAAGAAGATGATTGTTGACTGTACATTCTTGTAATATCCTTACTCTTCACAGCACTGTCGCTACCACAAGCTGCATTCTCGTGTATTGTTGTTGTAATTACACTCTTTCTCATTCTTCTCTTACTTCGGCTCGAACTTAGGGATAAGCAAAAGATGACAGGGTTCAACGGAGTCGCTGTGCAAGAAGGTGTTGAGCAATTACGTCGGATGCTGACGTCATCATCGTTGATTTCGTGGCTATGGTCACGGTCGTTGTCGTTGACGAACTGTGGAACAACGTCACAATTGAATGATAGGTCGAAATCTGAGAGCATTATATGACCATCGTCTCTAATTAATACGTTCTCTGGTTTAAGGTCTCTGTACACAATTCCCATCATGTGAAGATACTCTAAGGCCACCAGAGTTTCAGCTGCGTAAAATCTGCATAATGTTTCATTTTAGTAATTAATTAGTTTTATTTGCATACATACTAATTAGTAAACTTCTGTACAAATAATTTAAAATACTTATTATAATTCATTCTAAATAATATGAATAGTCGGTAGATTAAAACAATCGATCTTTTGTGCTAAAACCATACTTGATTTAAAATATAGAATTCTTATATATCAATTCTTTTGATACGAAATATATCTAGTTAATCTACATAAGAATGTATATTACTATTATAACAAAGTTAAGTCATTAATGTGATCTAGTAAATTTAATATTTATTTAACTTTGTGTAACGGAGAATTTAGGAATCAAAGTAAATCACTAAATCGTTCATTCAACACCAATGTGGAAAAAATTTCCAGGAAGTAATTTTACAAGCACGGCCATTAATTCCAACTTGTATATACTTTAGTTTTAATATATATAAAGCGACGTTCTACAATAAAACCAATACACACTAAATCCAAAAGCGAATAAAACATACAATCAAAAATTTTAATCAACGTGGTATTGATTAATCATGGAACATTTAAAGAAGGTTAAGAAGTGAGTAGTGAGAATTGAGAAAGGGTACCTTGTGGAAGAGATAATGAAACGTTTAGATGGTTGCCGGAGACGAGCTGCGTAAAGATCGCCGCCGGGACAATACTCCATGACAAGAAAAGAGTAATGCGAAGCTTCAAAAGCTGCATACAAAGTAGGACAAAAAGGATGGTCAAGCATCCCTAAAATCTTCTTCTCCATCTCTGCTCTTCCAAGCTTTTTCTTCACAGCCACAGCTTCTTTATCCACAACTTTCATAGCGTAAAGCGCCGTCTCAGGGCTTCCACGTATTTGGCAGAGGTAAACACTTCCGATGTCGCCACTTCCCAACCTCTTTAGAAGTCGGAAGTGTTCTAATCCTACTGCACGGCCACAGTACCGACGGAGCTTGGCCATAGCTTCCCATGCCACCTGGTTAGCTTTGTGAGGCTTTGATTGGTTGTTGCTGTTGATACCATGGCTACTTAAATGAGATATAGAACTGCAGCTAGGACTAGCTGTTAAAGAGCTACTCAGCCAGCTCGTGCGGCGGCTTGAGTCTGGTTCAGCGGTTGAGCTCTCATAATCAGATTCATTGTCTTTGTAAAAGATTCTTGAGTTTGCCATTTCAGACTTTTCATGTGTAAGACAATAACTGTCTTTTCTTTACTATTTATCCATTCTCCAACATCAAACTTTTTTTGTTTTTTCTGAACATTTTGATGGACATGGCCCATCAATATTTAAACTCCTTTTAAATTCTATCATGTTTGAATACACAATTCTCGTGAATTAAAATAAAAATCGAAGTGAACAATTAACCATTTATTCACACTATTGTTTTCTTTGTTATTAGATTAATTAATAAAGATCGATCGATAACCTATCACTTGAGATTAAACAACTACTTGAAATCGACTTATAATAGAGAAAACTATGTTTCCTCTCTATTACCTTTTTATTTGTCATTTTTTTTTATGTTTATATTTATTCATTTTTCTTTACGTTTTTATGTAATTGTTTATTGTAATAAAGTTCAAACCATGCGTGGAGATAAACAATATAGATCCAAGTCGTATACAAACATAAAGGATAATTGATGAGATGCACATGTCAGGCATGCTCCGCCAAAGCTGACACACCATTATCCTTTGTTTTCTTTCAAGTTATATGTTTGAACAATAAAATCCTATCTCTGCTTTACCTTTTCCGATGGTATCAGAATATCCCCGTAATGTCAAGTCAGTGTATATAAATATGTTTGAAAAAAAAACTACAATCAATAACTTAAGAAAAATATTTGAATGGTAAGTGCAGATCAAAAAACATAAATTATGCAAATTATACGGATCATGCAAAATATTTGTAAATCATGTGAATTATGTGGGTTATATAGAATATCAAATATGCTAATGTATATTTCATGAAAAATTAAACTACACTACAACTTTCAAAATATTTATTAATTAATTTATCCATGCTGATGATTTTATGTATCAGATGGTATTGGCTTCCACGAAAATAATTTTTGTTCATAAATTACTTAGTTTTAATAATTTATGGAACAATATATATATATATATATATTATAATTTAAATTATACAATTAAAACAAAACATCAAATATTTTCCTAAAAACATAAAATTAATAATATTTTTTTTGATTAATTGTCATAGATTCTCTCATCTATCTCACATCATTTTACCCTGACTAAAAATATATTTTATCTATATGGCTACGTGAAGAATATATGATTTTGATAATAGATTGTGAAATTTATAGAGGATATTGTTGATTTTAGGGTTAAAAAATTTTGTGTTCAGATGAATTATTGAAAAACATAATAATAATAATAATAATAATAATAATAATAATAATAATAATAATAATAATAATAATAATTTAATAATTTACAGATTGGGTGGATTAATAGAGGAGAGCACATATAAGTGGCTTTTAGTCTAGTGGTAGGTGGTAAATCCATTAAAGACAGACGCATTTGCACATCCAGGGATCGAGTCATACTACCTGCATAATGTAGGAATTTGGCTACTGAGTCGGATAGTTTTAGCTCAATGTTGACAAAAAAAAATAGAGGAGAGAGTACGTATCCATTTTTTACTTTTTTAAACTGCATAGAGATCTAAATATATTAAAAAATTTTTCTCTTGACAAAAAAGAGTGTGAATAGCAATTAAAACTAAAGATGAGCCCAATTGTATTTAATCAGTAGATGATCTACAAACCATTCAAAGCCAAAATAGAAAAAAAGTGGTGCATTCATTAACAATTGTATAATAAAAAACTACAAGTAAACTAAGAATGTATTAATGAAAATTTTGAAAGAAAATATATCTCTCTATTAAAAGAAGTGAGAAGAGCACAAGAAAAATCTGAGTTACAAAGGAAGATGATGGAACTTGATCGTAAAGAGGAAAATAAGAAAATGATTATGAGAATATTTTCTGTCAGACTACTGGTGCAACGTCGTACTAGAATTGACTACAAAATACACAGATTTTTGCTCTAACAGTTTTTTCTTTTATTTCTTTGCTTTAAGGTAAGCTCTTTCTGCCCTTTGTTGAAGGCTCAAAAGTTGAAGGTTCACCTCTTCTTTCTAAGAGTCAATATATTTTGATTGGTCCACTAAGCGAATGAAAGCCCAATTCAAGAAGATTTTTTTTTTATTCGATTCATTATTAGGCCCACTAATATGACATATATTTTAATTAGGTTCTTCTCTTGAGGTTCCTTACCTATATGTTTGTTTGCAATGAATAAAATTAGAGTTGAGAAGAAAAAAAAAGAGAAAACCCTAGCTTTTGCTAACCTTGAGGGAGTATCTCAAAGCCCTGACCGTCGTTGAGCTTTTGCTCTCATGCATTAGATGCCTAAGTAGACATGAACTGCGAGTTCTACTACTTGGTAGACAGTCACTGTAGATCTTCACAGATTCGTAGGTTGAGTGTGCCTATAAATATGTTTGATTACAATGAATAATATTAGAGATTAGAAAAAAAGATAAACCACTAGCTCTTGCTAACTCTGAGGGAGTACTTTTAAACCCTAGTTGTCATTGAGTTTTTGCTCGCACGCATTAGAAGCTTAAGTAGGCATGAACTGCAAGTTTAGTTACTTGCTAACTGATTCGTGTAGATCTTAACAAATCTGTAGGTTGAGCGAGTCGATCTTTGTGTCTGCAGTACACCAGCTACGTATTAGAGCCAACGCTCAAGCATCCCATCCCGAACACACAAATATGAGCCTCCATATGTACTGCTACTCGAATCAAGGTAATAATTGTTCCCTTAACTTGTTCATCTGTACACCACCGATCCACTGCCTTTCGAATAGCCAAAAAAATCTACTAAACCTGAGTTGATGCCTTCCACAAGGCCATCGATAATCTGACACAAAAGCCACCCAAGCGTTGGCCTTACTTTGTGGCTTGATGAACAACCACGCCGTGAACCTCCAGGTTCCAGGAGCCATGCACCCGCCGAAGCAACTTCTTCATGTCCAGTACACTTGTCCACCGTGATGAATCCATGAATCCATCACCACAGACTCCAAGCACATTGAGTCCATCCCATAACTTTACCATGGATGAGCTCTCTCCCCATGCCATGTTTTTACATCTTAGATGAATAACTCACGTGCCACCAATCTTCATGACTACCATACGGTGTGTGTTACAAGCATGAAATGATGGTTTATATGGACCCTACTCTGAAAGAAGACTCAAAAGGTATGTGTTATTGTAGGTGAAGCTTCTATCAAGGCAGAGCTTGAAGGTGATAAGCACATCCTCAAGAGCAAACAAAAGCTCAAGGATGTTGAAGTCATGGAAACCCTAGCCGGCTTGGCTGAGATTTGATGGAGCCTTAAGTCAACTTTAACTTGTTGTGGGTGAGACTACTCCACCCGAGAGTCCGAAGTGCACTTTCCTTCGACTATGAAGAAGTGACACTCCCAAGTACTGTCATGATACACTCAGGTTTTAACCCTAGTTGTCTACTGCAAGTTCACAACAAATTAGTGTAGTACTTAGGGATCAAATCCACGAGAACCAAGGATTGCTCTATCACTTGTTCAATTCTAATTCAAGCTAAATCAAGATAAATAAGTGAGTGATTGCGACTAACAACTAAGCCAAATAAACGATGTAAAATTCAATATTAAAAACAATAGGCATTGGGAATTTATCAGGAAATAGGAAATCGAACTAAGAAACTATTGAGGGTACCAATATAACCAATTCTCGACTCATACTTAATATAACAAACCCACTGTCGTGGCAACGACTACTATATCTAGTGAACTACAATCCTAAACTTTTGTTTGGTCCTAGAGATCTAAGCACCCATTATCGAATTGGTCTATTAGGTCCACAATTAGCCTTAACATTAGATTTCGTTAGTTAAGGATTAATTGCTTATCTAAGCTAATTATGGCATTTAACAAGCACTTTTGATGAGTTAAACAACCTAAGATCATAGATTAGGTGATCATGCTAATCTAAGCATTAAACTAAACTATAGATGGAGAACACACACGATCTAACCCTAGTTGTTCCTAATTCACTGATTCCTAATCCCTAGAAAACGCTAAACTTGATAGGGAGCTACTTAGACATAATCAAAGAAAACAAGACAATATATGAAGAAGAAAACATAATGGAATTGTAAAACAATAAAACGGGTTTAGAAATCTCTCTTAGCAGAGGATGAAATCTTCTCTCCGATGCTAACAAAAGTCGGCTGCTCAAAGAGTAAAATATGATATCTAAAACTTAAAACCTTGAATATATATGCTAAAACGCGTCTCGTACAAAATAAGGAAAAGAGGTTTTCTTGCGCTGGCTCTTGGATCAATCGATCCACTGTAGAGTGCTCGATTTTCAATACCAACTGATTGATTTTCAAGTTTGGGGCATATCACTCTTCGCGAAGTGGAACGATCGATCGTGAAGTGCACGGTCGATCCTCAAGTCGCGCGTATATCCTCGTAGCGAAGAGATCAATCAATCCAGCAGGGGCTGGTCGATCATGAACTCATGCGCAATTTCTAATGCTGAAGGGATCGATCGATCTAGATGTGGATTGACCAATCCTGGTGTCCTAAAACGCCATAAATGCTCCATTTTGCTCAAATCCATGCTTTGAGTGATTTTATCCAGTTTTGTACCTGAATAGACTCTAAAATGCAAACAAAGAATCTAAAAACATGCAAATAAATGAGTTAAAAACCGATAAATATGAGGTACATCAATTCACCCAGACTTAGCTTCTTCCATGTCCTCAAGCAAGCGAAGAAACACAGACCGAAAGAAAAAGTGTAATCAAGGAACTCATCCGTCATTAGAATATCACAAAATCAATATCTTTAGTAAACCACATGAAATTTACTTGATAGAACCGAGACCACCTGTACTTCCGCCAGACTATGTAAACGTCCTAATCAAACCCCACAACCCAAATGACTGACCAAAATCCACCATACTGACCTTTTAAGATATCTAGGTGCGGTCTCATCGAGGGGATATCGATCAAAGAACACATGGGTTTCTTTTCCAACCTTATGTCTACCTTCAATATGATTCCTTTCCTATCATTTCTTTTTCATTGCAACCAACCCCAAATTTTATTTGGTCAGTTCTTTAGCAACTCAAAAGGTGTAAGCAAGAGTAGCGTCATTGGAGTTCTTCTCAGTATACTAACAATACTCAAGCAAAGAGTGGCGTTATTGTTTCTTTTTCTCAGCCTACCAACATTAGTTAAGCAAGCGCAGCGTCATTGAAGCCCTTTTTCCCTCAGCTTACTAGCAGTGCACACAACTTTGTTATATAGTTACTTCAGATTGAGCACTAGCACTTGAAATGATAAAGAGAGATGAACCATACTCACATAGATAAATCTTTCAGGACTAAAGATTGAACCCGATCTAATGCATACCAACCCCCTTGACAAGAAAATTAAGTCAGGTTAGGTGTGAAGTTGGCATGAGATTCTTCGAATACTGATATGTGTGCATTTTCACTAGTTTTAGGACTCATTTATCATTCATTTGGTGATCAT
>OVAX01001708.1:0-39896 GCA_900406405.1 Lepidium africanum | reverse complement strand
AAGTGCTATGGAATAATGCAAACTCAAGCTAAATGATCACAAAATGAATGATAAATGAGTCATAAAACTAGTGAAAATGCACACATATCAAACATCCTATGTTATCAAGACATTAGACGATGAGAATAAACAACTTTTAAAGCAACTGAAGAAGACAAATGCACAAAGAGAACAACATCTTGAGCTTCAAAGTAAGAATTTCACATTTAAAGAATTTAAGGAAAAAAAAAATTTTTATTTCAAAACTTACATTCAATAGAAGATCCAAAAATTTGTGCGTATATCCAAGCAGAACAAGCAAGAATTCTAAGAAAAAGAGCTGATCAACAAGCTCCTTTGGCATCTACTCCTTAGGGGCAATACCTCAATGATATTAATGGATGTGGAAGCGATTTACCAGAATATTAGATAAGTGGTTTTGATGTTTCAAATATTTTAAGTACTAGTTTATCTATTTTTATTTTAATTTTAGTACTATTTAATAATTTTAACTATATAATATAATTAATTAATATTTTAAATAAATTTTATAGATTTTAATAATTTTGTTAGATTTAGTAAAATAATTAAAATTTTGTAATATATATATATATATATATATATATTGATCATATAATTTTTTTAGACATAAAATAATAATACACTATAAATTAAATGACTATTTTGTAAGGAAAAAGTCATACTCTAAAAAATAGAGGAAGAAATAGAGTCGCGCCAAATTTGAAAAGAAAATAGAGATTTCTATTTTTAGAGCAAGAAATAGAGTACCAGTGGAGACATTTTTTCTCTAAATATAGAGTTTGAAGTAGGATTTATAGCACTATTGGAGATGCTCTAAGAAATTTATGTTTTTAAAATAAGTAATAGCAGGCCTGTTTGAGGTTGAGCCATTGTCGAATGAATGAATTATATGTTTGAAGTTGATATACCCAAATTAGGATGTCCATGTCTTAGAATTAGAAACTTATTTTGTTTTTTATGTAAAATTTGTTTTTTTCCTTTTTAAATATATGATTTTGCAAGTGGTTTTTAGCCTAGTGGAATGTGGTAAGTCCACTAAAGACAGACGCACTTGCACATCGAGGGATCGAGTCCCGCCGCCTGCATTGTGCAGGAACTTGACTAATGGACCGGCCAGTTGTGGACCAATATTGACAAAAAAGAAATATATGATTTTGATTTATTTGATAAAAGATAAGAGATTAATTTTTAAAATTTCTTTTTATGATAGGATCATGAATAGAGATGAATAGAGATAAATAGTGACAATGGTTTAATATTAGGATTAGAAATATTTCTAATTTGTTTCTTAATTGTATATAATTTTTACTTTTAAAATATTTATGATTATTTTTTGTATTAAGATCAGGAATGGGTATAATTATTTACAATTCCTTTTGTATTAGGATTATGAATATATATATATATAATCTCAATTATAACAAACTCATAATTATTCAAAACAAAGCATTATTTTAGATATTATATAAATTATATGAAGGACATTAAAACAATTCATTATTTTAAAGGTGGGCATCTCGAAGATGATTTCCGGTGATTCATGAAGGCGAACTCTTGCGATACTAAGGGCGACTTCCGGCGAGTTTTTTAAGGCGATTCCCGACAACAATAAAAGGCTTTTCCAGCGACAAGTTTTCTAGCGAAAGAGCGTGGTGGAGGCAAATGAAAAATGGAGAAAGAGGGCTCTGCTCGACCTTACTTTGAAATCAAAGGCAAGGGTTTCACTGGAGATGATAATACTCTTTTCCGAAGCCCCAAGATCAAAATCGGAGATTCAAACAAGGATTCTTTGGCCAAATCGAAGGAGATGTTGTTGTTTAAATCAAGCGTACCCTCAACTTAAGATAAAGATAAGTTGGTGCTCAATTTGTGGAGAGAAAGAGAGAAGACCATCGAAAAGTAAATTTCTTTGGCTGAATATAATCCTGATATCAATTTCGTTGGTGATACAGGAGGAGAAAGAAAGATGTGGAGTTTCTCTTCTATATATGAGGAATCTGAGGGAGACTTTTCGATCCAGATGGACCACGAATGACAATCTAAATGTTTGAAGCAAGTTTTTCAAGCATACAGAGAGGTTTCAAGTTTATGTTCTCGGAGAATCCAAAGAGGACATAAAATTGGGATTCTGTCTCTGGAACTCGTTTATAATCCCGTTTAACGTCAATTTTATGTGCAAGGAAAATCATGGTGGCTTAATTGGATTCAAGCTCCCAGGTTATCACAAAAATCTGTTTAGAGAAGGGCCTTGGAGCACATTTCATGTTGGGAAACAAGCTTTATTACATAACTGGATTCAAGACATAAAAGAATGTGGTAACAAACAAGAAGTGGTTGTTGAAGGTATGAAGCCTTTTCCCACTTTGTTCTTTGTCAGATTGCTACAAGTTAAGAGATACAAGTCTCCAACAAAGCTCTTTCGGAAAAGAGTTAAAACTATGCCTGATGATCACCCATCTCGGAAGTTATATGTCTTTGGAAAGTTCCGGTGTACTAATTTTTTCTCCAGGCTGAAGACAATGAAAGGAAGTTTAAAATCCTGTTTCCATTGCACTTTCCTTGTTTACGTCTCCGAAAATCAAGGAATTTTTAACCAAGAATTACTCAACACTACTCTTTCAAATTTTTAATGTATCTAGACAGGACTATGGGAACATTAATCTCATCTTCCTATATTTTGCACCTCAGTCAACAATCGATGAGGAAAGAAGATATCATGGACAGTAGACAAGAACACCAATATCAAGTATCAATTTAAACAAGGGAAGTTTTCATTATAACTTTCCTTGCAATGGAAATTCAACTTGGCTTTTCCATACAAGATTTATTGAGAAGGATTTGGCAAATGAGTATTGAGCGTTCATCAAGACCTAATTATTATCTATATATGCCGATGTTTTCAAGTCTTCTTCACACTCAACAAACTAAATTCCCTCTCCTATCTACCTCTGGTTTTCACAGAACAAGGATGGCTCAACTACGTGCAAAGAAAAAGCAAGCATTGACTCTTAACACCACCATGATTCCCAAGATAACGATTCCTCGTTTTGATAACAGCGCCCTCCTAGCTAAGTATTCCAAGGTCTTGCTGGGATGATGTATGAATCAAGGGAAACAGGATGTGGGAACACTTTTACACAGACTTCCAAGGATTTGGAGGATGGAGGATAAAGTCATTGGAACTGATCTGGGTTTTTGGAAATTCCAGCTCACGTTTAAGGATGTTGAAGACATGGAGGAGGTTCTTAGCCTGAGACCCACCCATTTTGATGGGTGGATGGTTACGCTCGAAAGGTGGATCCCAAAAGCACCGGAGGATTATCCCTCAACATTAGCTCTTTGGGCTACCATCTCCAATCTCCCGGCTGAGTATGCTACTGAGTTAGTGTATAAAGCAATTGGAGAACAGCTGGGAAAGGTGATCGAAATTGATGTTGCTGAATCAAAGATTTTGGTGGAGATAAATGTGATGAAAGCTCTGGTCTTAAAGACAGCTGTCGATTTCTAGGATGGTGAGGAAACTATGATCAGAATTAAGTATGATAGGCTTCAAGGGATATGTAGTTACTGCAACTACATAAACCATGAAGTCTCCCGATGTAAACGTCTAGCAGTCTATGAACAAAGAGAAGGCGAAGGTGATAAGCATGAGAGGATTGAACGCGCTTCTGACCGCAATCAAAGTTTCAAAGGTGCTTTAGTTAATCATCCTAAGTCTGATACATCTCAACGTGGTGAGAGATATTCAAGGTCACACTACTTTGACCAATACGGTTTGAATATGAACACTTTTAAGAAAGAGCTGAAGTATGTACCTAAGTCTGGGAGCAGACAAGAGAGATAACAAGATGCTGAAGGTGCTTTACAACAAACAAGATTGCCAAAGAAAAACAAAAGACAGGAAGATACTCATGCTGAATGAACACAACATACTTCAGATAAAGAACCAAACAAGAAGGAGGAGGTAGAGGCTGCACAGTCTTCTTCAAAAAAGTCTAAAGTGTGTAAAGATAAATTTGAAGATAAGGTGGTAAACTCTGTAACTCCTATGATTTTAAATTCTGGTGGTATGCTTCTTGATTCACAGGAAATCCAGACAAAGGAGATATCTCAAAGTGAAGATTTTGACCCGATGAACTGTGACCTTCTATCGGAAGAGAAAGTCTCAGTAGAAACAAGCAAAGACCAGAACCTCTCGTTGTCAGTCTATGAAATCCTCAAGAAGCAGGTATACAGCATGATCACAGAAGAAGAGAAGCACGAGATACTATCTAAAATTAAGTTGAACAAGGTATTCAAATCTCCTTTCCCGCCTACCAAACATGCTAATGGGGAAGCTTCAAGCACTTCTTCTCTGGAAACATCTAAGAAAGGGGCTAAAGGACTTGGAGCCATAAAAGGTGTCAATTCCAGAAAACAAAACCTGGTCAATACGATTGATAGCAGTCAAAAGAAGATCAACAAAGGCAAAAAACCAGGAAAAGTGAACAAGACAGCGGACAATAGAGCCACCTCCCATCCTTCGACATCGTCCGTTTAAACATTCTTTATTTTATGTTTTTATGATTTCAGTATCTTCATGTTATCGCTCTGGTTGTGTAATACCCATTCTCTTAAATCTTTTGAACTCTTATACTAAGGTTTTGAATAAAGGAACGAGATGTTTCTATGATTATTTTACCCTAAGAAGCTACATCAAAAAGTGTTTATTATTGCATCGTATGCTTCGTACAAGATTAATATGGCCTTTGTAATTATATTATTTTTAAAACAACCACGTGCTGCAATTTTACAGGAAAATCTCATTTTGAGGGTTTTTAAAGGAGTCCTTGAATTTAAAAGGATACAAGAATTAAGGCATCAACCTTCTATGCTTTTAGTATGGATTAAGTTTAAATGATTAAAATTCTATCATGAAATTGTCAGGGTATTGGAAACCCAATAACTATTAATTATCTTAAGAACCTTTCAAAAAAGTCGAAATTTGATTTTATATTTGTAATGGAGACAAAACAGGGAGCTAATTTCATGGAACATTTAGCAAGTACGTTGAGGATGGATAATTTGATCACAGTAGATACTATCGGGGCAAGTGGTGGACTATGCCTTTCTATAATGATCTTTTCAATGTTATAATAAATTTCAAGAACAAAAATTTAATTGACATTTCCTTCGACCACCATGGATCTCAAGTTTGGGTTTCTTTTGTTTATGGAGAACCAGTCTATCACCTTAGGGAACAAGTTTGGGAACGCTTAACTAGATATGGTATCTAGAGAGCAGAACCATGGCTTTATGTTTGAGATTTTAATGCTTAGGAGACACGTGGTCTTGGCGAGGGGTAAGACATTCAGAAATCATTAGATGTAAGCTAGACAAAGCCTTTGGAAATGAAGATTGGTATACACTATTCCCGAATTCTAAGACGGAGTATCTTAAAATGATTGGCTCGGATCATAGGCCGATCTTAGTGGAAATGAAGGATGCTAACACTAGCAAAAAACCTGGTTTCAGCTTTGATAAAAGATGATTGGGAAACCTAGTTTTGATGAAGTTATTAAAAAAGGATGGACACGGTATGCGAACCTCCGCCGTTGCCAAATTTCAAACAAAATCTCGAATTGTAGAAGGAAAATCTCAAAATGGAGGAAAAACCAAGTTATTCCAACAAAAGAGAAGATCGAAAGACTAAAGAATAAACTCGAGGACATAAGAAAATGGATTTTTATCCTACCTCGGAGATTCAAAAAATAGCTTCCGAGCTCTGTGCTGCGTATAAAGAGGAAGAAACATATTGGAAACAAAAAAACATGAACAAATGGTTAAAAGAGGGCGACAAAAATACAAAATTCTTCCACGCATAAACCAAGCAGAGACGAGCTAGGAATAGGATTATTGAACTTTAGGATTCGTCAGATAATTGGCTTGATCAGGACTCTGATATCGATCCGAGGTGGTAGACTATTTTCAGTCTCTTTTTCAAACAAATGGGACAATAGACTTTGATTCCTCTCTGGAAGGGATAACCTCAAGAGTATCAGATGATTGGAATAATATCCTGTTGAGTAAGGCGACATAAGAAGAAGTACGATCCGCTGTTACCATGATGGACTTTGGGAAAGCCCTGGGGCTAGATGGCATGACAACGCTTTGTTTCCAACAATCCTGGCAAATCATCAAGGCTGATTTGGTACAGATTGTTAATGACTTTATAGAGACGGGGCTATTTGATAAGGAACTAAATCAGATAAATATATGCCTTATACCGAATGTGTCAAGACCAACAAGAATGACGGAATTTCGCCGATTAGCCTATGCAATGTGGTGTATAAAGTTATCTCTAAGGTAATCTGTTTACAGCTAAAAAGAATTCTCCCTTCAATTGTATCAGATACCCAATCAGCTTTTGTTTCCGGAATACTGATATCTGATAATATACTAATAACACAAGAGATGTTTCATGCTTTACGCACCAATAAAAAAGTAAGAGGTTCATACATGGCTATTAAAACTGATATGAGCAAGGCCTATGACCGCATAGAATGGGGTTTCCTTTCAAAATTACTTTTGAAACTAGGTTTTCATGAGAGATGGGTCAAAGGAATCCTACACTGTGTATCTTCAGTCCAATATTCCATTCTTATAAATGGGAAGCCTACCTCAAGTTTTTCCCCTCATCAAGGTTTACGTCAAGGCGACCCTCTTTCTCTGTATCTCTTTATATTATGTACGGAAACTCTGATCGCTAAGTTGAAACATGTGGAATCACAAAAACAATTATCAGGCATCTCGGTTGCCAGGACTTGCCCGGCAGTATCACACCTTCTATTTGCAGATGATAGTCTCTTCTTCCGTAAGGCAAACAAGGACGAAGCATCTATTATACTGAATGTTCTAAAAGAATATGAGAAGGTCTCAAGATAGGAAATTAATTTTGCTAAATCATCGATTCAATTTGGGAAGAATGTTGACCAGATTCAACGTCAAGAAATCTGGGAACGTCTAGGAATTCACACTGAAAGGGGCATGGGAACTTACCCGGGCCTCCCAGAAGGACTACAAGGGGCAAAATCGAAAGTCTTTTCTTTTGTTAAAGAAAAGATAGACGCAAGAATAAATTCCTGGTCTACTAAGTTCTTATCTAAGGGAGGAAAAGAGGTCCTTATAAAATTTGTTCTTACGGCAATTTCATCCTATGTTATGTCTTATTATAGACTTCCTAAGTCTGTCACGGCAAAGATATCCGCAGCTATTGCTAACTTCTGGTGGCATAACTCTGGGTCATCAAGAGGAATTCATTGGGCCACATGGGATTCACTATGTAGAGCAAAATCGGAAAGGGGTCTGGGTTTCCGTGCAATTCAAGAATTCAACTCGGCGCTTCTAGCGAAGCAATTATGGAGACTTCTTGTACATCCAAACTCTTTAGTAGCGAAGATTTTTCAAGCACGATACTATAGGGGCTCCAACCCTTTAGAACTTAGGAGAGTTTACTCGCCATCGTATGGTTGGAAGAGTATTGTGTCCGCGCGAGCTCTACTTTTGAAAGGTCTTATTAAACAGGTGGGGAACAGGGAGACAATCCGCGTATGGAGAGATCCATGGATTCTGGACAGCTCCCCAAGACTAGCGTCTCAGATTGGAATGAATATTTATCCGGATCTGAGAGTCTCGAAGTTGATAGATTTTTGAACATGTTCATGGAACGAACCTTTAGTTCGACAATTCTTCACACCACAAGATGCTACTTTAATTCTAGGCATACACATATCACGTTTCCCACGATCTGATCGATTTAGCTGGCATTATACTAAGTTAGGAAGTTATACGGTTCGATCAGGCTATTGGGTAGAAAGGAATATGGGCCTTTCGGCGCCGGTTTCCTATGGTCCCAATATTCAGGCTATACAAGATCAAATTTGGAAAATTAAGGCTCCTCAAAAAATCAAACAATTTATGTGGCAAGCAACTTCCGGACAAATAACAGTAAAGTCTAAGTTAGCTAGAAGAGAGATACCATGTGATGAAAGGTGTGATAGTTGTGGGGCTGAGCGAGAAACCATTAACCATGTCCTTTTCGAATGCCCGGTGGCAATTCAAACTTGGGCCCTCTCGAAGATACCGACTGGACTTAATTTGCCAGGATCATCTATTTTTTCAAATATGGATCATTTGATATGACGACTTCCCCAAAGGGAAGGTCTCTCTAGCTATCCTTGGATACTTTGGAAAGCTAGAAATGAGAGAGCTTTCTCAAACAGAGTGAAAAATCCACAGGATATTACTCTGGAAGCAGAGTCTGAGGCTTGTGCTTGGTTCCAAGCTCAGAAGATCAAGTACCAAACACATGGAGATATCCCGCTTATTTCAAACGAACAATTGGCGGCTATTTCACGACCTATTATAGTTAATCTGGCGTTCACATGGCATAGGTGTATGGTAGACGCCTCCTGGAAAGAATCAGATCTTTTTCAGGATTAGGTTGGTATTGCTTCCCTTTCGAATGTGGTGGTGTGAATATAGGCGCGCAAAGTATAAGACGAAGCCTCTCCCCCCTTCACTCGGAGTTTGAAGCTCTTTTGTGGGCTATGACTTGCTTATTAGCCCTCCAGATCACTGAGATGGAGCTTTTAGTGGACTGTTCGGCTCTTGTTACGATGATTGCAGATCCTTCAGACTGGCCAGCCTTTAGCCCATATCTAGATGATTTCTCGAGGTTGTGCAGTTCGTCCCGGCGTTTCTCCATTTCCCTGATTCCGCGCTCCCTCAATCACAAGGCGGATTTCCTAGCCCGAAATGTTCATGGTTTAGCTAGGAATTTTACTTTTGTGAATGATATTCATGTATCCTAGTCTCATCTACTCAGTATCTGAATTTAAGTTGACAAAAAAAAAAAAAAATTCTATGAAGATAATTGCACGATTTAGTGTGATCTTTGATACAATGGGATTTTTTTTTTTTTCGAAAAAGACAGAGCTACGACCGAGTAAGTAGTAATAAAACAGAACCTAATAAAAATCTTATTTTTATAGAGGAATTTTAAGAAATGCCTTTTCGATATGTCTCTTTTCAAAAAGTGTCCCCTCATATCTATTTCTTTCTCTTAATATTCAAAAGAAATGGTAAGTTTTGAAAATGAACATGTCAAAGGACATTTTTGAAATTTCCATGATTGATCGTAATATTATGAGTTTATCAAAAATAAAAAATCAAATATATAATTGGTAGTCGACTAATAACAAAACTTTGAAGGCCCATCACCGAAACTACAAATTTACCACTCCTTCACAAATTCACGTACTAACAAAAAGAAAGAAAGCGATTACAAAGGAATTTTGTTTACCGGATTTGAAGTTTTGGGCATTAAAATTCAATCATATATGAAGAAGTTTCAACGTGGATGGATCACGGTTTGAGCCAATCGATCGAGTGTTGAGTCGTTATCTTCACAAAGTTGGAATACGTATTCTGGCTCCAAGAATAAAAGGATTCATGAAACAAAGACAAAAACTAAAACCGTTGAGCCTCAAGATGCTAGTTTTAGAGACTTGCTTGCAAAAGCCCAAAAGAAACTCGAAGAAAAGAGACAAATTGATCATCGTGAAGGAAAAGATATCCCTAAATCAGGTTTTTACGTTTTTATTTTTTTAATTCTATCTTGTGTGTGCTGCAAGTTTGCAAGAAAGCAATTCTTTTTTGTTTTCAAATTAATAAGTAATTAGTACTGTGTTGTTTTGTTTCGTTTTCAGATGGTTGCAGACGTGACTTGTTACGATCATCTGTATCAGCGAACTGGAAAAGCTTGGGTGTGACTTCATTAACACGGTCAAGTTGAGTACTTGAAGATATTCAAATTAAAGTCCAAAAGCAACTACTTCGATAAATCTAGCTCGATCTTGAAAGAGTGATGAATATATAACGAGAAAGAAATAGAAGAAATGAAAAACAAATGAAAAGTAAGAATCATCTATGAGCTTAATCTCATCCAATGGTTTTGTAAAAATTCTATTGTATCAGACAAGACATGTTATCTCAGACACTGATATGACTATGGACAGGATAAGGATACGGAGCTTGTAGCCGAGGAAGCATTCATGTAGTAGTTTGGGCCTAAAACGTGTTCTAGAGGTAAGATCTTCAACAAATAGGAGTGTGATTCATTTTTACTCTTTATACCTTATTTTTGGTTTTGTCCCAAAGGGTTTTCCAAAAAAAAAAAGTTTTTAATGAGACAAATGAATCACATCCAAATTGTTAGATTTGCGGAATATGAGTATAGAGAATAGTGCATAATAGTTGAGAATAGTTGAGAGTGCTTGGAGAATGATGAGAATGAGAATTTGTGAGAATAAGTGAAGATTTGAGTTTTAGAGAGAATGGTGGCCATTTGGCGGAGTATTAGAGAGAATATGAATAAAGGTTTATGATGTACCTCATTTTTATCGGTTTTAACCTCATTAATTCGCGTGTTGTCAGAGTCTTTGTCTGTGTTTTAGAGCCTTTTCAGGTATAAAATAGGTTTAATTCGGATTATGCCCGCGAAGCATGGATTAAAACAAATCAGAGCAATTTCTGGAGTTTCAGCAGATTATTGTTGATTGATCGGTCATTACCTTGATCGATTGATCACACTTCTCAGTGAGAGCCACGCACGACGTGAAGATCGACCAATCAAGGGAGATCGATCGATCGTCTCAGCACCAGAAAATACGCACGACCTGCGGATCGACCTTACATCCCAGGATCGATCGATCTAGCTCCTCGGAGAATCTTACACCCGACGTGGAGATCAACCAGTTGTATTCAGAGATCGACCGATCAGCACTGATCGATCGATCAATGCTTGGATCGATCGATCCTCCAAGCTGCTAAGAATAAACCTAAGTTTTCCTGTTTTGTACATGCGAGTTATTAGACATATAAAGCTTATTTTATTTTATTTTCATGAGGATAACTTTTAATAAGACGACTCATAGACTCTTTGTAATCAAGGGAGAAGAATTCCTCCTCTACTTTTGAGAAGATTTCTAAACCCTCTTTTGAATTTAATTGCAATTTCATGTTTCCTTTCATCTATTTTGCTGTTTTTACTTTGATTATGTCTGAGTAGTCTCATAATCAAGTTTAGAGTTTTCTAGGGATTAGGAATAAATAATTGGAGAACAAATAGGGTTCGATCATTAGAAATTCTTCATCTATAATTATGTGTAATGCTTAGATTAGCTTGATCACCTAGTCTATGATTCTAGGTTGTTTAATTTTCCAAAAGCCTGTTAGACACCTGAACTAGTGTAGATGAGCAACTAGATCTTGACCAACGACAGTTGATTGTTAAGGCTAGTTGTGGACCAATTGAACCTATTAGATAATGCCTGTTTGCATAATTAGAGCCAACAATAGTTAGGATTGCTAGGTTGCTAAATAGAGTTGTAGACACCACGCAGTGGGTCTATTATATTTCTATGTTCAATGTCGAAAAATCTGTTTAAAGCTTGCCCTGAATAATTTTCCTGATTAGATTCTTATTTTCTGATGAATTCCCAATGCTTGATGCCTTTTATATTGTTTGCAATTCGTTAAGTTGTTAGCTTCATTCACATTTAATCTCTGTTTGTTTTAGCTTAAATTAGAGTTGAGTAATCAGTAGTGCAATACTTGGTTCTTCGTGGATTCGATCCCTAAGTACTACTACATTTGCTGTGCACTTGCAGTAGATTCATAAGGTTAAAACCTGAGTGTATAAGGTTTTTGGCACCATTGTCGGGGAACTAATTGGTTGCCTTTCGATTGAGATTTGATTTCTAGTCTATACCTTTTTTTTTAATGGTTTTTGTTTTTGTTTTCTTCTTGTTTATTTTCAGGTTTATGGTCAGAAGAAGCCAAGGATCTGAAAACCTACTGAACTTCGACAACGAAGCACTTGCTAGAATTGAACGAGAGAACGGAAGAGCAAAAGAAATGAATCATCAAGAAAATCAACAACTTCCAGTCGATAATGAGATTCATGACGATGTTAAAGGGAATCAGAATGTGCAGGTTACGGTTGAGCAATCGCAGAGGGAATTCCTTAAGCTCAGGAGGCAGCAACAGCAGCCTCAATGTCGAGCAATTGGTGATTTGGATGTTCCTCACCAACACTATCAGAATAGATCTATTATCCGCCCTCCACGATTCAGAGGCAAGACTATGAGATCAAGCCTCAACTGATTGGATTGGTCAAGCAGTGCGTGTTCAATGGTCTTTTAGGCGAGAATCCTATGGATCACATTGATAATTTCGAAGACACATGGAGTACCATGAGTTCAAACGGAGTCCCTGTGGACTACGTTAAGTGCAAGCTTTTCCACCACTCGCTTTCTGATAAGGCTTTCAGATGGCTGAGATCTTTACCTCCAGGTTCACTTACCATGTGGGAAGAGGTTCGAGCTGCCTTTTTGGATCAGTTTTACACGAAGTCAAAGACTACAACATTAAGGAATAAGATCACTACGTTTCAGCAACATTATGGTGAATTTTTCAGTGAAGCTTGGGAAAGGTTTATCCTGTGAAACCATATCAGAGAAGTTCATTGATATCTTCTTTTTCTAAAGCAAATCGACTTTGATTCTTGAATAATCCACATCACTTCTGCTTCTNACTTCGATTCTTGAATAATCCACATCACTTCTGCTTCTATTATAACAAAAGATTCCCTTTTTATGTGGAAAAGGCCCGTCTCAATAATTCTGATTTTACATATGGACAATTCCTCACTATCTTGTTCATTCACAACAAAAAATTTTCTTCGAGGAGTATCAACGAGATTGTCCACATCATGGGAACTCTGATGAGCAGCTTTTGAACATCTTCTATGGTGGGATTGATTGGGACTACAAGAACTCTCTTAATGCAGCTAGTAACAAGGATTTCATGACTAACACAAGGGATGAAGCCTTTACCCTTATCAAAAACTTGGCTGCAAGTTCTGGTAGTCATTGCCCACAGTACGACCGAGGGAAGAAGGTCAACAGTATCGAGACCCAGAAGATATGTGAGCTTGCTGAGAAGCTCGACATGCTTATCAAAGCTAGTCAAGGGAATCAAAGAGGTGTGCATCAGCTGGATGGCGACAGAGAGGTAGCACATGTTCAGGATGATTCAGAGATGTCAGATGAGCAGATAGAGGTAGACTACCTGAACTGGCAGAACAAAGGACAGAATCAAAATTACCTTTCTTATAGGAATGGAAAATCCTCAAAATGTCATGTTTCTAGCTCTGATAATTCCCCAAGGATCACCTTTTCAAGGGAAACCATTTGTGCACAATTCTGGTCAAAGGTGGAATAACCAGAAGCCCTACAATCAGAACTCTAGTGGTCAGAACTGGCAAAAACTGTACAAGTCGTACCAACAACAAGCACCACAACCGCAGCAACAACATCAAGCTTAAACGAGCTCCTCAAGCACATCGAATGACGAGATCAAAGCTTTGATCCAACAGCTTGCACAAGAGCAGCAAAAAACCACCAGGGAACTCAACACCAAGGTCGACAGTATATACAATGATCTTAACAACAAGTTCAAATCAGTCTCTGTACATTTGAAGAAGTTGGACACTCAGGTAGCTCAAATTGTTGAAGCAATGAGAAGATCTCAGGGAGCTCTTCCTGGGAAAGTTGAGAAAATCTTAAAGAGTCTTGCAATGTGGTTAAATCTGATGCTGAAGAATGCAGGGTGAAACATGAAGTGAGCAAGGATGGGAAATACAAACCACCAATTCCTTTCCCAAGAGAGCTCACCAAGCTTGAAGACCAAGGAGAGTTTACTATCCCTTGTATTCTCGGGAAACTTATTTTCAGTGATGCACTTTGCGAATATAGAGCAAGTGTAAACGTTATCTCACTTGAGACTATGAAGAAGTTGGGAATCAAGTTGATGGAGGAACATAACTCCTCCATTTCTTTTGGAGACGCCACCGCTAAGTGCCCACGAGGAAGGTTAGTCGATTTCACTATTCTTGTTGGAAACTGCAATGTTCAAACAGATTTTACTGTGGTGGAGATGGCGAAAGGTGGTACAGTTCCCATACTTTTGGGAAGACCTTTTCCAAACACCGTTGGGGCTAAGATCGACTTCCCCAACAAGAGTGTGGTTCAGGAGAACGTTGACAAAAGAGTCTCTTATCCCAATAGAGCTTCTACTATTAATCTCTGTGGTATGATCACAACTACGAAGGGAGTAGGAGCAGTTTCAGAATCTGAAGCTTCAGTTTCGACGTGTTTAACATATGATGAACTCGAGTATGAATCACAAGAAGAGTACAATGTTCATCGTAAGCTTGCAGAAGATTTTGTTGATCGTGATGAGACATATATCCTTAACAGCAAGTCTACTAAAAATTCTGAGTTTTTGTAGAGAAACTTTTGACTTAAAGTTTTTGTAGGTAAGCTCGGAATAGAGACTTATGGACCTTTCACTGTGAAAGAGATTTATCCTGATGGAACTGTAGTATTGTTGGATGCTACAAGAGCAGAATTCCACAGGAATAATCAATAATTAAGAGAGTTCATCACCAATGTAAAAGTGACAACAGGAGACAACATTCCTCCCAAGAGTCAATCTGCCATCCAAGTGGCATGAGAATCGAGCGAATGACTCTAAATAAGCGTTGAGTGGGAGGCAACCCACTACTAGGTACTTTTTGGTTTCATCATTTTTCTGTTTCAAGTTTATTTTTCGTTTTGTTTTGTTTTTGTTTTAGGTGAGAAATTGATCAGGACACTGAGATCAATTGATCCATGCTGAGATTGATCGATCGTCGAGGAGAAGGAAGTTAACGCACGATATGACGATCGACCTACGTAAGAGAGATTGATCAATCAGACCCTCTAGAACCATACGCCCGATCTGACGATCGGCCTGCACTTAAGTGATCGATCAATCATGGCCACTAGAGACTATACACTCGATCTGATGATCGAGCTACATAGGAGTGATCGATTGATCGAGAAAAGAGAGTCATGCGAGGAAACCCAATGATCGATCGATCGTCAGTAGGATCGATCGATCGTTGAATCATGTAAGTCTTATGATTTTGAAAACTGGTTCAATTCACTTAAATTGAACCAGAAAACAACTTTTATACACGAATCATAACCTTTTTTGGATCAAAAGTTGCGAATTCTTAAGAAATCTTCTTCCTTAGGCGAATTTTAGGAGAACAATCTCAAAAATTTCAATCTCTCATATCTCCTTGATCTTAGCCGGATTTGAGTGATTCTTGAGCCTAACCTATTCAGATTTTCCTCCTCTTTCTGATTATCCCACTTTCTTTTTCAATTTGCAAAGGTATTGTTATTTATCTTCATTTTTAAGTTGGGCAAAAATTGGATGATTTGGGTTTGATGTAATTCGAATTTCTCATGATTGATTGTGCAAAATTCTTGTGCTTCCCATTCGTGTATGATGATTTTGAGTTCCATAAGCATAAAATTTAGATAGTTTTTAGTCGATTTTGATTTCTAGGTTGAAGGAGAATTTTAGGATAAATTTGGGAATTTAGGATTGGGATTGAGATATTGTTAAATTGATTGATGCATTAATGGATGTTTAATTGTGTTAATTATTGATTTGAACATTTGATTTCTTAGTAATCTCATTCCACATTTGAAATTTTTGATTTTCTCATACTTTTTCATCAAACTCATATCTCTGTTTTTCTTTGGTTGTGTTATTTTTCAGAGCAGGGTTCGAGTAGGTGAGCGTAAACCTTCTAAAAAGGTGAGGAGATCTTCAGCATAAGAATCTGGACAATCGTCTGGTGGCAGTTCAGCAGACTGGACTCTCCTACATGGCCTAGACCTGAAGGTACTCCATTTCAGCCGAACATTGGACATAGATTAGACCCTACTTTACTGAAGATTGATCTTGCGTATAAGGATAGGAACACAGAGGCAGGCTAGCAGAAGTTCCATGGCATGTTCTACGATCAGTTCCTTAGGAACAAGATTGTTCCAACAAAGTTCGTCTCGTACGAACAATCTCGATAAGCTTGGTATTCTGGATGATGAAGGTGCCATGATCAGCAGACTTGGACTGGGTACTTTTGCTAACCACAGCTACCCGCTGTATCCAGATTCGGTCCGTCTGTTGCTAGCATCATGTGATGTTCACATGGCTACTGATCCACATGCTCCAGTGTATGCTGTTATCTTCACTTTTCTTTTATAATGGAGCCTTGTACATGAAGACTATCAGGGATATCTGCAAGCTGTATGGGTTCAAGGAAGTTATTGAGCGACGAATGCCTTCTTAGGATGGTCAAGCTAACAACGCATTTGGAAAATTTTAGCAGATGGAGAATTTTAGGGTCGTGCTTCAAGAACCCTGTGGTTCAAGTGGTTGCTAAGATCATCGGTTCTACCATTTCGGATAAGGAAGAGTCTAGATCATTGACGAAGGCTGAGCTAGAACTACTTCATCATGACATAGCTCCAGCGGTTCCAGACCTTTCTGGCAATATGCCTTCTCTACAGTATTCGCCTCTCGACATCAACTGGGGATTTGTGTTTGCTGACTAACTCACTGAGTGTCGTTTCAGGGGTTCACCTGCTACTCCTCTAAAGGAGACCATAGGTAGTCTTCTCAATCTGATCTTCATGTGTCACATGTTGGACCTCAGCAACATGCAAAAGATCAAGAAGATCCATTACATGGATGAGAGGTTTTTGACCAACTGCACCTACTTTACTACTAAGACTAAGTGGAGGTACTATGCTCGAGATTGAGAATCTTGCTAGTGCAAACTTCCAGCACCGTAGATCACCTCATTGACTTGTCGATCCAATGTGCTTTTTGAGCCACACATCACCAACCCCGAGATCGCAGAGAAGGAGCCTCGTGGTCCGACTCGTCTTACGGTTTCTCGCATATATGAGGATATACCAAACCCCACTCCTTATGCACCTACACAGTTTCAGTCTACTTTAGAGCAAACACTTAAGAACATCATTCCAGAGTACAGTGAAGAGTATAATCTTCCTCATTTCTCAGATGATTTTACTGACAAGGAGTTTAGGCGATGTCAATATGAGAATGAGAAGAGGAAGCACTCTATGAGGAGATATCCTTGGGATGTGCATAGGAAGATCAAGATTCTGGTTCCTTTCTACATGGGTGATCCTTCAGGGAGCAGAGCTGAGGGGAGTACCCGAGCTGCAGAAGTGAGACCCATCGTTGCTGGACGTGGGATTGATGACGCATCTAACAAGGAAGATGACCAGACCTTGGATCGCCGCCTACCTCGTCGTCGTCGAGCTCCGGGAGACTGTGAGAGCTAGATCCCATAGTAGTTGATCGACATTCTCACCCATTTTCTTTTAATCCTGTACGTTCTTTTTATTTTATTTTTATGCGTAAGTCATGAATTCTTTAGACTTATTCTCACACCGGGACGGTGTGAAGTAAGTCTGAAGGAGGACACTTACTGTAACTAACGCTATTTTTTTTTTTTTTTTTTGATTTTCAAACATTTTCTGTTTTATTTCATCTTTTGGAGCCTAAAATTTTGCACAAGTTACTGGACTGAACTTCACCATGTGACCGAGAATATGTCTTCTTCCTTCTTTATCAAATATCATGAGTTTTAACACTCCTTCTCAAGCTTGAATCCGCAATGTAAATCATTAAAGATATGTTTAAAAGTTGTAACTCCCCAGTGTACACCTCATTAAAAACCTTAGTGGAAAACCCATTGGGACAAAACCAACTAAGGGAACAAGAGTATGGCTCATTGTTACGGCTTGGACACATCAAGTTCAAGAGGATGGCACCAACTCACACACTTGAGCTTGTTCCACCTTATCTTCAAAATATTGCATAAGATCCTTTGGCCTTGCTTCGGCCTTGGCTCCATTCTCCAAGACTCCCCCTCAAGCTTGGACGGCAAACAACACCAGACGCCAAGCTTGGAAGCAACAACCATGTTTTTAGAGGCTCCTCCCCCTCTTGGTTAACATTTCTTAGAAAACCATCTTCTATGGCTCCATCTTTAAGTAATCTACCTTAAACACTCCCTTAGCTTCAGCTCTTTAGGGTTTCATTGATCATTTCGTCCTAGCTAACACTCACAAGAAGCAAACAAGCATTAGTTTATAAAAACATTTGACAAGGTTAGGTTACATACCTTCACATGTCCATTGGATCATGTATTCATGAGATCTTCACACATCTAGGATCAAAGACAGCTGGGTTACTCCTCTTTGGCTTACATTCCCCTCAACAAATGACTTGAAATCAATATAAGTCAAAATTTTGAAAATTTCAAAATTGTTGACTTTTTCATGACCGTTGACTGTACGATCCGGACAGGCAGTCTCGACCCGCGGTACCCTACTCCTCGACCCGCAGTATGCTGCTTCTCGACCTGCAGTACGTGCATTCCTCGACCCACAGTACACTATTACTCGACCCGCGGTATGCTATTACTCGACCCACGGTACGCTATTACTCGACCCGCGGTACATACGCTCCTTGACCCGGGGTACACAAACTGCTCAACCCACGGTACGCTATTACTCGACCTGCGGTACATACACTCCTCGACTGGCGGTACGTCCCATACCTTCCCACGGTACATGACTTCTCGACCTATCCTTCCATTGACTTTCCCGACCATCCATCGACACGAATGTGGTACACGGACTCTCGACCCGAAGGCTCACCCACAATCTGTGGTTTTCCATTTGTTGACTCTTCCACGTTACCGTTGACTTTCTTTCGGACACAAAATCTCGACCCGATGGCTTACCCACGAGACATGGCCACCCATCCGTTGACTTTTCCCAGGTTGTCGTTGACTTTCTCTGATACACACCTTTCCGACCCGCGGTTTATGCCTCTCGATCCGAGGGCTTCCCGTGGTACACGAACCTCATTTTTGTGGTATGGGAACACACTTACCTGCAGTCCATAATTCTCCGACCCTCGGTACATGGTCCTCTGACCCTTGGTACATGGTTCTCCGACCCACGGTTCAACTTTCCTCGACCCGATAGTTTGCCTACGGTTCATGGCCTTCTCAAAAAGTTAACTTTCCCACGTCCGTTGATTTTCCCAATGGACACACAAACTCACTCACGGTTTATGCCTTTCAAACCCGCAGAACACAACCTTCCGACCCACAGTTCACGATCGTCCGAACCAACATTCGAATCGTGGTTCATTCAACTAACTTCTTCCTTTCTCTTAGCTCCTCGGGTGTCTCAAACACATGTTCCTAGCTAAGATCTCATGGAACTCACACTAATGACTATTTAGATCATATGGACTATGCATTCCTTTTCAATTTAAGTTGCTCACGTACTAGATGGATACTTCCTTCCATGAAGCTTCTATCATTATTATGTCTTCATGTCTTTGTCTTCATGACACCAATAAGACATCTTCTTTAAGTGTTCTTCACAAACACCACCCGTTTGGTTCCTTTGGGCCTTGCATACTTGCAGTTCACAACAAAGAAGAATCTTTTTACACACGCCACATTCAACCTTTTCTTCACATTCTCGGCCTCTTCAAAAGCCTTAGTGTGAACCACATCTCTCCACAACTTGTCTCTATAAGCCTTGGTGGAGACCACCAAGAGATTTGAAGTGAAAACACTTGCTCTCTAAGCCTTGATTTCAAAATTTTGGATTCAATCTCAAGATTCCCATCTCTTAGCTACTTTGAATGCCTTTAGCACCTATTCCTAGCTTAGGAAAACAAAGGGAAAAATGGATATCAATACCAAAGCAGAAAAATTATTTGATTTCTCATACCTTAGCAACCAAACTTGTTGCACAAGCTTTTGGTAGAGACTCTTCATGAATAATACTTGAGTTCACTTGAACTCCACACACAAATGATCTGCTTCATCAACAACATCTTGAGAAGCCATTCCTATCAATCCGCTAACACTATGATGCTCCATTAGGTCAATTCTTCTTCCTCCTCCAAACAGTTGCAATGGCTATAATTAACCACATCAAGATCATCCACAACCAAGAGCAATGACTTGGTCCTTTTCATACCAAGACCATCACCATATTTGTCCTCTGTGACACTATTTCAATACCCAATAGCTTGCTCATTTCCATCCATCTCCTCTTGGGAATACTCAAGCAAAGCTCTGAGTTACACCTTCATTAAAAGGTACAAGAGAATATTTAAAGCATTTGGCATTTGAGGGCTTCAAGATATGAATGAAACCAACTATGAATATGAGTAACTAGGAAAGTGAAGAAGCAAAAGAGATTAAGAGAATAAATAAGAGGAGGTTTTAGAAATATCCTTTGTTTGCTCCATAAGTGTCTCGGTTTTTACTAGAACACATCCACTTCTTTCACCACACAAATGAGGACAAGCTCCTTTGCTTGTGAGATGATTCATCACCTTCCATCAGACTTTTCACCTCAATACCACGTTAGGTCCTTGAAGCTGAGGCATTTGGTTCTAACTCCGCAAGCAAGTGATGCGCCAACCAAGACAAAACATGTTACGTTTTTGGTTTGCCTTCACATCCATCACGGCTGGCTTCACTCCCTCATGGAGCTAACCTAGCTACAAAGATGTTAGACACTAAAAACTCACACACGGATTAGAAGTAACAAAATTCAACACACAAAAACAACCAATTTTGGAAAACCGAACCAAGGACTCTTAAGAAACCACACGGTCCAAGGTTCTACAATTTGAAAGAGATAGATTCATCATGATTTTATACACTCTAGTTCATATGAATCAAGTGTGTTTTATCATGGTTCCCCCTTTTTTTTTTTAAGATTTGATTTAAACCGCCAAAACATATCAAAAATACAATGAATTTTATGGCTCTACATTTCACAAGAAAGAGAGACCAACCCAAGGTTTGAACTCAAGAAACTGATGAAAAACAATTCTTAAATGTTGGTTTCACAAAGATTCAGCACAAAAGACAAGAAACATTTTGAAATCGGTTTAGCCTTTTATCCAGTGGACAAAAATGATAATATGAAATTCAAACTGAGAAAATCGGTGCGTAAACAAAGATTCAGCTTCGAAATCTTCAAATAAACCATCAAGAAACATGATTTCAAAACGATTAAAGAAGAACTAAACATTTTTCAAAAAAAAAACAGATTTTAAATCGGTTTGAAAACTTCTAGAACACCAAGAACTTCAAACTTTCTTTTGATAGCTGAGACTTGGAGATGAAATGATACTCAAATAAGAGGTTTTTAACCTTATCAACATTCATTCTCCTCATTGTCTCAAGAAAAATGATTTTAGAAAAGAAAGCAACATTTTGGCAAATCAGTTTGAAAACAAATTTTAGAAAAACGTTTTTCAAAAACAGCAAGAATACAAAGTCACCATGGATCTTGCTCGGATACCATGTTAGATTTGCGGAATATGAGTATAGAGAATAGTTGAGAATAGTTGAGAGTGTTTGGAGAATGATGAGAATGAGAGTTTGTGAGAATAGGTGAAGATTTGACTTTTAGAGAGAATGGTGGCCATTTGGCCGAGTATTAGAAAGAATATGAAGAGAAGTGAGTTTAGTTTCTCTTAGTTTTACAATTAAGAGAATACTAAATATATAGACATGTAAGGTAAAACCTAGAACTATACAAGAAGACAAATAAATCTATTTAAGGAAAGATTTCTTGCTTTGTGCTTTCTCGGTTTTGTCCCAAAGAAATGGACTACTCCTAACGGCGGCTATATCAGCTCAATGTGACCTTATCCACTTTTTATCTTGCACATGTGACCTTGTGGTTGACTTCTCTAAAGGTTGGTTTGATTGTAAGCAAGTGCAAACCGATAACTCTTCTTGTTAGGTTCCAACGGTCATATGCTTTATGGTTTTGACTTGTTTTGCTTCTAGAAGGTAAGTTAACTCCTTAAGGCTTCTTGTGGACCATTTAGTTTCTTAGATAGATATCAAGTTCACTCAGCTCCTTATTGCACAAGTTACTGGATTGAACTTCACCATGTGATTGAGAATATGTGTTCTTCCTTCTTTATCAAATATCATGAATTTAATACAAATTACCTATTTGTTGATCGGGAGAGATCATCGAAGGGTTTTGTTAATGTCAATATCTCGTGAGCTAGATGTCCTTTACAATTTTATGTGCAACAACAAAAACTTTGGACTCAACAATCTTCTGAGTTGTAGAGAATTATTTGAGCATAGCGGATTCTAGTGTATTAAAATAAGACAGATTTTTTCAGAAATACAATGTACTATTTATATCTTTTATTCTTCTTGTATATTCATTTGATTTAGCTGATGGACCACTAACCAGCATAGGACCCTTATGCTAACATGACTTTGGCATCTTTTGGCTTCTCATTTGTACAATGTAATGTGAAAATAGCCTCTTGAATTCTTCATTAACGTCGCAGTACCTGAATAAGTTTGTTTGCAGATGTAATTGATTATCAACGAATTAATTGAGACCCTTATTAATCACCTAGACTAAAACATAATAGTATTTTTCATAAACCTAATAGTTTCTCCATCTATTAGGTTGCTCAAGAGCTTGTTACAAAGCCTATTTAAACCTAATAGTTTCTCCCTCTATATATTGAAACAATCTTATAGTATTCTTCATCAACCAGAACTTTCACTCAGAGAATTACAAAGTAAAAATTAATAAAACTGCGTTTTTTTTTAATATAAATTCTTTTAATATCTATCTTTCCCTTTTATCTTATATGAATTCAAAATTAAACTTATTACGCTTTTTTATTTATTCATAGTGTTATGTTCTACAATTAATTTAAAGTGTAACTTATTACAAATTCAAAGTTGTTGTCATTCTCTTTTAATAGTATAGATTCATTAATTTGATTGAATCGGAACTAGAGTTGAATAATCATATAATTAAATGGCTAATTATCTTGTAAAGACCCAAATGCCATTAATGAAAGTTTTTTTTTTCAGTTTTTAAATAAATTGTCTGTGACATTGGAAGTAACTTTTACACATCCAAGATTATTTTCTTTGAGGATATTCCCGACTAATATATAAGATACTCGAAATTATTTTTGGAAGTTTCCTAAACAAGTAAAACCGATTACTTGGATTTTTTATCTTAGGATGAGGAATAAAGATAAATTTTGACAATTTAGCATTAGAAATCATAGTTACATATTTCTCGTAACTGTATTCATTTTTTTGCTTTAAAACGATTTACGATTATTTTTTATTATTATGAATAGATATAATTAAATGCAATTCCTTTTCGACTATGGATTGATTACGAGTTCATCAAAAACAAAACAAAAATTAAATATAATTGGTAGTAGACTAATCACCGCCGTTTTTACATTATAAATTATCTCTCCTTTGTTTCATTAGTATTCAACAAAAAGAAAGAAACAGATTATAAGTGAAGTAGATTTTGCTTACCTGATTCGGCTTTAAAATTTATGCAGATATGACGAAGTTTCCAACTGGAACACGGTTTACACCAAGGGATCGAGTGTTGGTGAGTCGTTATCTTTACAAGATGGTGGAGAAGAAGCAAAGCAGTTTCATAACAACTATGGACGTTTACAAAGACGAGCCGTGGCTTCTCGATCACGTAACTAACCCTCTGTTCAAGAAAAGGCAGTGGTACTACTTTGTTCCCAGGACTATATTTCATGGCAATGTAGCGAGACGGACTGTACCAGGAAGAGGAGAAAGCGAAGGTGGCTTATGGAAAAGCACTGATAGAAAGAAAGAGATCCTCAACCGAAATAATGTTTCAGTTACAACAAGAAAGTGCAGGGAAAATCCATAAAAAGCCCAGGCCCATTAAGCTGAGAGAGTTTTTGTCGAGCGTGACGCCTACGACGGCGACAGCGAGGTGCGATCTTTTGTTCGGCGTGTTCTCTGCTGGTGGTGATTGTTTGGGTTGAGTTTGGTGACGTTCTGTGGTTGTGATGGCTGGGATTTCGAAACTGAATGATTGTGATGCTACGATGGTTGATGCAGGTGAAAGAGGAAGACCACCGGGAGATCCTCCGGATGTTTCGAACTCTTGGGCGGCGAGAGTGGTGAGTTTGAATGCTGGAGGTGCTCCTGTGCCTGAATCGTTGATAGGTGATGATTTTGTAAAGTCGAGACTGAAAGTTTTGTTTCCAAATGGTGAAGATGGTGAGCCTGAAATTATAATTGGGGATGAGGTGATTGAAGCAATGAATGGTTTATGGAAAACGGAATTTGAATGTTGTTGTGCTGAATCGGAAACTGAGGGAGATTTGGAAGCCTAAAGGCTCGATGTGTGTGATTGATTTACCAAGACATTTCTTCATGATTCGTTTTGGTGTTGAAGAGGAGTATATGGCTGCTCTAACTGGAGGTCCATGGAAGGTGTTTGGATCTTATCTCCCTCTTTTGATCCTCTTCGTGATGATATTCTGACTACTCCGGTATGGGTTCATCTCTCACAAATTCCGATTAATTTTTATCAGTTCGTTTACGCTATTGTGAAAAATGAGGAGGAAGTTCTTAATTTGGTGGTTGTGTATGCGGCTCCTACGGTTAGTAGAAGAAGTGGACTGTGGGATTCCTTGAAAGAACTGATCTTCCCTATTCAAGATCCGCTTATTATAGGAGGAGATTTTAACACCATTATTCGATTGGATGAAAGAAGTGGAGGAAATGGCCAACTTTCTCCCGATTCTTTCGCTTTTGGGAAGTGGATAAATGACTTGTCTCTAATTGATTTAGGTTTTAAGGGTAACAAGTTTACATGGAGGAGAGGTGGTGAAGTGAATTCTCATGTAGCTAAAAGGTTGGATCGGGTTCTTTGTTGTGCAAGAGCTAGGTTGAAGTGGCAAGAAGCTTCGGTTTCTCATTTACCTTTTCTATCTTCGGACCATGCTCCTCTCTTTGTTCAGCTGAATCCGGATGTCAAGAAGGATACAAGTAGGAGGCCTTTTCGTTTTGAGGCAGCTTGGTTGTCTCATCCGGGATTTAAGGATTTATTGTTAAATTCTTGGAATAATGAGATTTCAACATCTCAAGCTTTAAGAGGCCTGCAAGTGAAATTGAGAAGATGAAATAGAGAGGTGTTTGGTCTTATACAAAAACGTAAAGAGGAGTTGATTTTGCGCATTGAGAAAGTTCAAAATTTAATTGATGAGGATCCAAGATCATCTCTCTTGGAGGAAGAGGAGAATTTGGTTAAGGAATTGAATGTGACTTTGGAACAAGAAGAGTTGGTGTGGTTTCAAAAGTCTAGAGAGAATTGGATTGTTTATGGTGAACGAAATACCGGTTTCTTTCATACTTCAACGATTATTAGGAGAAGAAGAAATCGGATTGAGATGCTGAAAAATGATGAAGATAAGTGGGTGAAGGAGCCGCGTGACTTGGAAAACCTTGCTGTGAGTTATTATAAGAAACTCTATTCTTTGGAGGATGTAAATGTGGCGGCTCTTAGCTTACCATCTGATGGTTTTGATCCGTTGACTGTTGAAGAGATTGAGGATCTTGATAAGCCTTTTGCAGCGGAAGAAATTGAAGTTTCCATGCGGGGTATGGGTAAGTTTAAAGCTCCTGGACCGGTCGGGTATCAACCGATTTTTTATCAACATAATTAGGAGGTTGTAGGTCCTTTGGTGATTCGTTTTGCCAAAGAGTTTTTTGAGACAGGATGTTTACCAGCTGGGTCGAATGATGCTTTGGTGGTTTTGATACCAAAAGTTGGTAAACCGGAGAAAATTACACAGTTTAGGCCAATAAGCTTGTGTAATGTTTTGTTTAAGATTATTACTAAGACAATGGTGTTGAGGTTAAAAAAGGTAATGCCGAAACTGATTGGACCTGATTGGACCTGCTCAGTCAAGCTTTATTCCGGGACGCTTAAGCACGGATAATATTGTTATTGTGCAAGAAGCAGTTCACTCTATGAGAAAGAAGAAGGGTAAGAAAGGTTGGATGTTGTTGAAGTTGGATCTCGAAAAGGCTTATGATCAAATAAGGTGGGACTTTTTGGAAGATACTCTGAGAGCAGCAGGTTTGACGGATCATTGGCTTAGATGGATCATTCAAGCTGTGTCGAGTCCAAAGATGACGGTTTTGTGGAATGGTGAGAAAACTGAAGCTTTTACACCAGCTCGCGGTTTGAGGCAAGGTGATCCATTATCACCATATCTTTTTGTCTTATGCTTAGAACGATTATGTCATCTGATTGAGAATTCAATTGAGGATAAGAGTTGGAAACCGATTCAGCTTTCTAGAGGAGTTCCAAAGCTTTCTCATGTATGTTTTGCAGATGATATAATCCTTTTCACGGAAGCTTCGGTATCTCAGATTCGAGTAATTAGAGGGGTTTTGGAGAAGTTTTGTTTGATGTCAGGTCAAAAAGTAAGTTTGGAGAAATCGAAGATCTTCTTTTCTTCTAATGTCAGCCGAGAGTTAGGAAAAAGGATAAGTGATGAGAGTAATATCCAGTCTACTCGTGACTTAGGCAAATATCTCGGAATGCCAATCCTTCAAAAACGAATCAATAAAGATACGTTTAATGAGATTCTTGTTAGAGCAAATTCAAAGCTAGCTGGTTGGAAAGGTAGAACACTGAGTTTTGCAGGTCGTTTAACCTTGACCAAATCTGTTCTGTCATCATTGCCTATACACTCTATGCGTACAGCTCATCTCCCGGTTTCTACGGTGAAGAAGTTGGATAAAATCTCTAGGGATTTTTTGTGGGGAAGTTCTCCGGAGAAGAAAAAGCAACATTTGATGGGTTGGAATAGAGTTTGTTGTCCCAAGAGGGAAGGTGGTCTTGGAATCAAGCTTTCAAGTGACATGAATAAGGCTTTATTGGCTAAGGTTGGTTGGAGATTACTTCATGACAATTCTAGTCTTTGGGCTCAGATCTTGAGGAGTAAGTATAAGGTTGAGAATGTTCAAAATTCTGTATGGATGATGTCAAACCCCAATTGGTCTTCGACTTTTAGAAGCGTGATGATTGGTTTGCGAGATGTGGTCTTACCGGGTATGAGTTGGGTTCTTGGTAATGGAAAAAGTGTTCTTTTTTGGCAGGATAAATGGCTCTTGAAGTCAGCTCTTATTGATGTGGTAACAGCTGAGATACCACATGACTTTTTATATGCTAAGGTTTGTGATTTCTGGGATGATGATGTTGGTTGGGTTTTACCACGGATTTTACCTTATGTTTCGAATGAAGTAGGTCTTTGCTTAAGGTCTTTAATGGTTGATAATGCTCTGGTGCGTTGGATAGATTGTCATGGGGACATAATGTTGATGGTAAGTTCACTGTCCGCTCAGCTTATAATTTTTTGGTGAGAAATGAGGTGCCAAGGCTGAACTTATCTAAGTTGTTTGATCGGGTTTGGAGGGTTATGGCTCCTGAACGTGTGCGTATCTTTTTATGGATGAAGGTGAATCAGATTCTCATGACTAATGTGGAGAGAGTTCGAAGACATTTGTGTGATAATGATATTTGTCAAATTTGCAAAGGTGGAGTTGAATCTATAATCCATATCTTGAGGGATTGTCCTGCAATGTCAGGTTTGTGGGATAAGATTATCCCATTTAGACGTCACTCATCTTTCTTTAATCAATCCTTGCTTGAATGGCTGTTTGACAACCTAGGAGATAATGAAATTCGTTTTGAATGTCCTTGGTCTACTTTATTTTCAATGACTGTTTGGTGGGCTTGGAAATGGAGATGTGGAAATATTTTTGATGTGGTTGCAAAATGTAGAGATCGTGTATGTTTTGTGAAGGTTTTAGCCAAGGAGGTGGTCGTTGCTAATCGTAAAAATTGTGTTTCTAAGAAGGAACAGATTCGTGTAGTCCGTGAGATAGCTTGGAAAGCTCCGGCTGGGTTTTGGTTCAAGATGAACACTGATGGAGCTTCTAAAGGGAACCCAGGGTTAGCTGCAGCTGGTGGAGTGTTGAGAGATAGTAATGGTGAATGGTGTGGAGGTTATGCTTTCAACATTGGTATTTGTTCTGCACCTTTGGCTGAATTATGGGGTGTGTTTTTTGGTCTTATGATTGCTTGGGAGAATAGAGTAACCCATCCCATCTAGAGCTGGAAGTTGATTCTATGATAGTAGCGGGATTTTTGAAGTCGGGGATTTGTGAGACTCATCCGCTATCTTCCCTGGTACAGCAGTGCCATGACTTACTTTCGAAGGACTGGTGTGTCTGTATTACCCATGTTTTTAGAGAAGCTAACCGTCTAGCTGACGGTTTAGCGAATTATGCATTACTTTTACCTTTAGGTTGCCATAGATTGGAGTCGGTTCCAGACCATGTTTGGTCGATTTTTTTGGAGGACAAATGTGGTGTTTCTTTCACACGAGATGTTAGCCTTTGAGCTGATTAGTTGATTAATAAATAAATTCAGGGCTTTGCCCTGTTTCTTGACCAAAAAAAAGAAAGAAAGTGCAGGGAAAGACCGTGAACACCGATTGGAACATGACTGAATATTCTCTTCCCAAAGGTAAAGTGTTCCAAGATTTGGTCTTTTGTTGGATCCGACAGAAGAAAGAGAAGGAAATCGAAAACAACCAAGTCCCTCAGCCGCAGCCTCAACCGCAAGTTCAGGCTCAGCCCCAGGCCCAGGTGGAGGAGAACAACAACATCTTATCAAACCAACCAGTGCAAGAAGAGGCTGAATTAACCGCAGAAGCGCTTGAAGAGATGCTATTAGAGGGACAAGAAAAGGCTGATGAAGAGCTTAGAGCGTTTACGGAGATGCTATTACAAGATGCTGAAGAGCTTAGAGAGATTGAGGAGAACACCAATGACAATTTGTATATTAACTTCGAATATATGAATGAAGTCCTAGGCGGAAGCAATGACCAACAACAAAACTGATTACTCAAACTCAAAATCCGGAACGTGTAAATTTTTGGGGTGAAAATTATCGGCTTGGGGCCTGAACTTGCTAGTCTTTGTGCTATGTATTACATTTTTTTATCATATATAAATCAGTACATTCCTTATCAAAACAAAATATAAATCAGTACATTCCTTATCAAAAAAAATATATATAAATCAGTACATTGGCATTGCTTGATACATTCGTTGAAAATACTTAGCAATAGCATATTAGCTAATGAACAAAGTAATTTAAGACTAACGATGCTATATGTGTTGTTAGAAGCATGTAATCAAAAAAAAAAAAAAANGAAAAAAAAAAAAAAAAAAAAAAAACCTCCTATATATGACTAGACCAATTGGAATTATACGCCACACAAGAGAGAATTAATACATATTATTTTTAACCGTATATTGATAGTAACATATAACTAAGTCTTTGGAGATAAGAGCCATAGATAAACAACGAATCATTTCGTATATATTGCTATATTTGGCGCAAAAGAATTACCGGGCAAATCTCCTTTGGCAAGAACTCATTACAAGGCAACGCATTATAGAGATATAAGTAATGGTTTCTTGCCAATAGAGATCTTGCCCTGTAATGCATTTTCACCTTTGATACCTCTCATCTCTCCACAATTGTAACCTGAGAATTTAATGTTTGTATTTATACAATCATCGAAACAAGCATATTCCATGGTACAATGCCTACCGTAAATTGTATATAAGACTGAAGTTTGATTCCACGAATGATCTCTTGTCCGTATAATTGATGTCTAGAGAATAACCTTTCAAGCCACAAGCTAGTCAGACATTTTTAAAGCAAAATTAAAGCAGCCTTCAACTTTTCTCTTAGGTATTTGAATCCTTGGCAACATCTTTCTTTTGTACAGCAAAAGCAAACATGCATGGTAGATGTATCCATTTTAGAATACTCAATATCTCTTTTTAAACCTAGTTCAGGAGTCGATACCAATGTTTATTATATGATATTATATACAAATATTATATATATATATATATATCGTTTACGCCATAAAGTCGATCAACTTGACATACTTTGTATCTTATTCTTGTGTCAGTTTTTAAGATCTGAGATTTCCTCGAGCAATGACCACAAGAGAAAAAGTTCTTAGTGGCAGGTACAATGCAGCATATTCCTACGTATATCCAACTATACCAAAGATCATATATACGGTATACCCGTACATTTACCATTTGTGCTAGCTATTGTCCACTACGTTAATGAATATGATTAAGCGTGAATGATAATTGAATTAATCCTTTAGAATAGTTAAGACTTGTATAGTTGGATTTATTTTATATACTAAAATAAATGAATAAAGCCTTATATTTAAAAAATTTAACAAAAGTTCTAATATTTAAACTCAAAGTCCTAAATCTTGAACCCTAGATGTTTAAACGTATAGCTATCAAGCTAAACCCTAAATAATTGGATTTTGAAGATTTAGAAGAGATTAATTTAAAGTGATGTGGGTGATAGTGGTAAAAGTCAACAAATTTGGGAAGATTAATTATTAGTTGGACGAGCTTGTATTTAAAAAAAAGGAAGTTTTACAGAAACTATTTATAAACAAAAAAACTTATGTATGATATGAGACTTAACGCATGTATCTCGGATTTTTAGGAAGATATAATTTAGGCATGTCTTGGAGATATTACTTGAAGATAAAAGAAACATGAAGATATAGTTAAATGGATTATATTCTGTTGATTTCATGAAACTTTGTTAGTCTTGTTCCGCAAGGTGGTGAAAAAGAAAAGCGTCCCTACGGTTTAGAATAACAAATGGGGTTTTACACACTTTTTTCTAATAAATATTTGAAAATAGCATTTTTAAATATATTTAAAGAATTATGATTTATATTCTAATTTTAATTTAAGAAAATCGCACTTAATTTATATAAATAATCAAACCCTATTTTCCACGATTTACTAAATCCAAGTGATTGTATAATCGTTCTATATGATACTAGATTTGTACCCGCACTAAGCTGCGATATTATTTTAACTTTTTTTAGTAAAATTGTAGTTTGTAGACAATTATGATTAATACATTCAGTAATTAGAAATAGAATGCAGAAAACATACTTTGAATCAAACAAAGGATACCAACAAACACACTGAAAATTTGTAGGATAAAAATGTATGATACCTTAGCTCAAAGCTTGATCATAAGCGATATTCTAAAGTTCATTATACACTCTATTTGGTCACGAATGTTAAACGCTAAATTGTTGTGACACGTTATAATTAACTTAAGACATTTTCTCATTCACTCCTATTGCACTCTGATTTTATATATCGCCTCTTCTTCTTATTCGGTGATGTCTTTAGCTTCTTTAGCTTTTTCTTCTCTTCGGCTTTACAAGACCTGAACCAACAAAAAAAAAAAAAAACTAAGCTTAGATGATAATTAACCAGTGCAGCAAAGCACCTAACTTAAAAGGAATAAAATTAAGAGTTTTTCTTTAGTATGTTATGAAAGCTTTAGTTATAAGTTATAACATGCTAACCTGCTTGAATCATCAACATCTAACTTTTGACCACAACGATATCTAAGCACAATCATAGATTATGGTTCGAAGGTGCAATCTAAAAGAATTCACGAGGAGACACTCACAAGTTGAAAAAATGTAAAAGATGAAGTATCACTGACTTTGTTATCTTTTATCTCACTGGACTGAATTCATGTTTTGATCTGGTCTCCATGCCGCTGCAACTTCTTAATTTCTTTCTTCAAGTCCGCCTCAAACTTCTCATGTTGGTTGATATTATCTGTAACATATACTTGAAACACCAAAATATTCTGAAACCAGTTTTTTTCCTCTGTCCACTAAAAAAATTTTCTGCTTTGGAAACAAACAATCTTGTTGATATTCCACTGCATCAAAACAAAGGGTGCTCAGTATTGAGTTCCACTGGTTCCTCGCAAAGTGAACAAACAGAATGTATTAGACATTCTTGATAACATCATGCTTAAACTGGAACAATACAAGTTCGTAATTTGAATTCGATTAAGGGCCAATTAAAAAATTGCTTCACTCAACTCAATTCAACAGTTGTAATAGTACATATTTCCGAGAACGCAAATAGAAAACTTAAATCTTATAGATCTTCTTGCATTCTCAATATCAATATCGTCGAAACTGTCTACACCTTCTTGAACCTTATGGAGCACACGATCTATAGAACCAAAAGAGAAACACACGATCTACACCTTGTAGTTATAATTTTACTGAGATCTGAACCAAATGAGATTGGAATTCGGAGCAGAAGAAAAGAAAAGAGGTTTACGAATTTTGATAAGAGAACAGAGGATTTACACATAGCATCAGTGATGTGAGCATTTCCAACGGCGGTTCTTAACAGTTTTCTAGAAGGGTTCTTAATAATTAATGAATTATAATTAAATCAAAAATAGATTATTTGTTAAGAACCGTTTTTTATTGTAGAGATTTAAGAAACTCTTAAGAGACGATACGTGTCTATTTTTTATTGAACGTTAGTGACTTCTTTGATCTCTCAAACAAAACAAAAAATCCTATCGAGCTATATCATCGACCAGATGATAGATAAAATTCTAAGTTTCTTTACTCATACTATTTCTATCGATCTATTTCATCGACTAAGTGAAGATAAAATTATTTGTTTCTTTACTTATACTATTTCTATCTAGTCATTTTATCTACCAAATGATAGATAAAATTTTCTGTTTCTTTACTTATACTATTTCTATCTAGCCATTTTATCTATCAAATGATAGATAAAATTCTCAATTTCTTTACTTATACTATTTCTATCAATTCATTTCATCTAGACTTTGGTCAATACCAAATGAAAGTTGTCTTTAACTCTTCCATTGACTCATAATAGCGACGAGAGGATTGATAGAAACAATTGTTTCTTCACGTGCAACTTCCATCGAGTCTTTCTATCGACCAAGCGGGTGATAAAATAATCCCATCAATTCTTCTTGTTTCTATCGGCTCAAAGTATCGACCCATTGGTCGATAAAAATCATTTCTTTCACATATCAATAATGTTCTTGATTGCTCATCAATTTTTTTAAGAACCTTAATTCTCAATTCTACCATTAGACCCCCTAAAAAATTAATACACATTCTAGAGTTTTTAACTTTCAAATTATCATTATTTACAATTAAAAAATGTTAAGATCCCTTATGGTTTCTTACCGTCGGAGATGGTCTAAGGTCTCATAGGCTGTTGACTCTTCTACTAAATGCAACGTGTTTCAAAAGAGCGTGTGAGTAACGTGTCCATGACTCACGTGTTCACCTTTGGGTCTACCTTCACATATTATTTTAGTAATACCACTAATCAGGATTTAGCAACTGTAACTAATACTATTGGCTTTTTAGGCACCCACCTATAAATTCGAAAAAAATGACTTGTTTCCTTGTTACATTAGAAAATTCACATATTAATTTTTATTTTGGTACTAAAATTTTCAGACAAAAAATTCACATACACACTCACACACACATACATATATATATAAATATATTGGTTTTAACATACATCTACATTTGTAGGTTTGTGTGTATTGATGATATAATATTGTTGAAAAAAAGACTATATATATATAAATTATATTATGTCTCGTGCTATACATGGGTTTAATTTTATATATAAATTTATTAATTATATATATATTAAATATATATACTAAAAATTAATTTATAATTTATAGTGATGATCAGTGTTGTACAAGAAATATATTTTTTATCTCTGTTGATGAGGTTTTGATGTATTACAATTTTCGTATATAAATTTTTTTTAACTCGTGTCATTTAAGTTTTTAGACACATATTCAATCTGTTTTTAGACTTATATTTAATTATGCTTCTTGACCTATATTCATTTAGGGTTTTAAACCCATATTCATTTAGACTTTCTAATTCCATGTTCATTTAGATTTGTAGACATGTAATTATTTAGGTAAACATGAGTAATTGTTTATTTATTAAGCGGAATTTTAAGAAATACCATTTTTGACATGCCCCTTTTCAAAAAGTGTCTTTTTATCCCTATTTCTTTTTCCTAATTTCCAAAAGAAAATAATATATTTTGAAAAAAGGTATGTCAAAAGGACATTTTTGAAATTCCCCCATTTATTACTATAAACTTGTATAATTTTAATTTTTAATAGATTTTTTAAAAGTTTAATATATTTTAAATATTAAATATATACCTTCGAAATTTAATGTTAGCAACATTTATTTTTTAATGTTTTTTTCATTTCATCTCATTAAACAATTTTTTATTTATTAAATCTGAAATTACATAGTTTTATCATTATAACATATTATCTATACAATATATTTATATGTATTAGCACTTAAAATATATATAAATACAAATGTGAGGATATAAAAGTAAAGAATTCGTATATAAATTAATATTTTTTATTTTATGTGTATTATAAATTATTTTATATTAAATTAAATACAAAAATTGTCCTATAATTTAAAATATAAATGAATCCATTTGAGAAATATGAAATAAAAATGAAATCATTTTCAAATATAAAATCTACTATATAAAAATTAAAATTATACACATATCTACTATAAATTACCAGAATATAGGTTTTTATGCTAAAACAATAGTTTTGCTCTTGATAATTGTATGTTATTATTTTGAATTAACTTTAAGTTATTTAATTTACATATTATATAGGAACAAATAAATCCAAGTTAGAAGAGACAATAAATTTCAGTTGGCTTACGTTTTGTTTTAGATTAGTTTCAAAATATTTGAGTTATCCAATATTTAAAAATTGATCAACTGAATAGTCTAATACACAAAATTTAAGAATTTTTGTTTTTAAATATATATATATATATATATCATCAACAAACTAATAATATATTATGTAGATAATCAGGTAAAGAATCTTATCAAATCTTATCAAGAGAATCTTATCAAATCTTATGAAGAGATAATAATAATCAGTTAAAGAATATTATCAAATATAATCAAGAAATTAAATTTTTATTATTATTATAAAATGTATGAATCTGTTAACGTTATGGTTTTATCATATACAGAGATTTGAAATTTTTTCAATCATTATAAAAATTTTCAAATAAATAAATTATTAGTAATATACATCAAACCAATGAAAATAAAATCTTAATTGGCTATAGATTCCTTTTTAAACCAACAAAAATCAAATCTTAATTAGTTAAAGTTTCATTTTTTAACAAACGAAATTCAAATCTTATTGGTTAGAGGCTTCTTTTAAAACCAAACAAAAATCAAATCTTAATTGGTTAAAGTTTTCTTTTTAATTGTATGTTTTTATTGAAATTGAATTAAAACAAATAATTAGTTTTTTTAATATTATTATCTAAGCAAAAAATAAACAAACTAATTAGTTAAAACAAATCGACCAATCAAAAAAATTCAAGGGATTTAAAATCTCTATTAGATTATTACAAAGATACAGAAAATCTTATTGCTACAGTTTTATTATAAAAGAGATTTGGTTAATCATTGAATTAATGTTCTTATCATAATTTAACAAACGAAATTTGTTTAATAAATAATCTTATCATAATTTTAACAAACTTATTTTGTTAAAACAACTTAAAAAACGTAGTCAAATTATGGTTCAAAAATACAACTAATCAAATTATGGTTTAAATTTAAATACGATCAATCATTATTCAAATCAAATATGACCAATCAATATAACCGAATATAACCGAAAGACAAAAATATAACCGAATCATGTGATAAATTATCTAAACAAATTTTATTCAGACAAATTAATTATCTAATACAAATCGACCAATCAAAAATGTTAAATCTTTATTATATTATTATAAATTATACAAATAATTTAAAGCTACCGTTTTATTATACCTAATATTGATATGTCAGCATATTAAATTTTATTTATTATATCTAATTGGCGTATCCCTCCTAATATTTGACTTCCCCTATGTGTAGATGTGTCATGTGAACAAGACCTCGACAACTAATTATTTAATAATATTCTTATGCCGAGTACAATATTTGTTTATAGTATAATTTGAGAACCCAAATGAAAAACGTGATTTATTATAATACAACAAACACACGTAAGTCGTAACCATATGTCAATTACCTATTTAATAAACGTTACATTCTATCACTCCATCTCACACTTACACAATCAATTATCCAACAAGTTTCCAAAGCTTTGGTTCTTTAGAGGCTCGAGATATGGAAATAAACGAGACATCAAAACATAATTCTGTACAAAACCAACATGCCAAAACCGAAGGACATTTGTGTGAGAGTGAGCCATGGAAACGGATCCATGAAACTTCGTTAAGTTACGATGATTTAACATGGAAAAGTAACGGAGGATCAAGCAGCAGCAGAAGAGGAAGACGAAGAAGAAGAAGTGAGAAAAGAAAGAGTGTGTCTGACTTAGAAGTTGAAGAGACAAAAGGGTTTATGGATTTAGGTTTTGTTTTCACAGAAGAAGACTTAAATTCGGAGTTACCTGAAATTCTTCCTGGATTACGGACACTTCTCTGTCCGAAAGAACAGAGAAAGACTGATTCTTTAGTGTCAAGACCATATTTGTCGGAAACATGGGAGTCTAAATGGAGCGGAAGAACAGAGAAAGATTCAATGGTTATAGATTTGAGAATGGCTAAGTTATGTGGTGAGACGAGCATGAAGGAGAGTCTCAAATGTTGGGCTCGTTCTGTAGCTTCGAATCTCAAATGAGATGCAATCTGATGTCATGATTTCTTCATAATTTTTTTTGGTAATATCTATATATTACTATTGTCTTTACTTGTATATGAAGAAATTTTGAGATTAAGTCATAGTTGTGAAAGATTGTTGATCTCTGAATGATCGAAAAGCGAGTCATATGCTTTGTCGAGTTGCACTATTGAATAAGGTCTCTGTATTATAGCAGGCTCTTATGACCATTAACATACCAAATCACAGAACCGAAGGTTAAGACTTTAAAGAGTAGACATCAGACTAATTCGATAGCAACACTTCGTCTGAATCATGAAACTCCTGTGACCATTTTAGAGATAAACAAAACATTATGTGTCGCAGACTTTTCGTCCTTCATTGATAGTTTAAACATAGAAATGATGAAGTGCGATAAAATTTCCATAATCCATAATGTTCTTATATTATTAAAGTTCTTAAGAACTAATAGAAGGTGATTTTAATCTTTGGTTATATATCAGATTTTGTTACTTTATTTTTATCTCAAAAGCCCTAGACATACAGTTGCCGCTCTAGATTTTTTCGATAGTCTTTTCTAGCTAATTTCTGGTAGATTACAAGCCCTGATGTTGTGCCTTCTCCTTTAATTTTTTGTGTTTATTCCTAGCTTTCAATTTAATCTGAGAGCTTTAGATTTATAATATGACATTGTGAATTTTCTTCGAATTTTCTGATTTTGATGGACCTTGAGTGATGTTGATACAACGATTTTTGGCTACATCTATCATGGTTTGGTTCTCTATCATATATCGGTTTATAGGTCTCTATATGAGAAGCATGGTGGTGGTTTTGAAGAATCAGAATTCAGTCTTTTAGTATCAGTTTATCTGATTTAGCTAGTGCTGCAACAACGGTTCTCGGCAACAATCGCAAAAGACTTTCATTTTTTAGTTACTGGTTTCTTATCTCTTTATCGAGTTTTTAGGGTTTTTGTTTTTGTTCATGGTATCTAGGTTTCTAGATCTGGTGAATTCATAAAAAACTATCTATCTAAATTATGAGAATTATTGTCATATTTTCGGAAAAAGTATTAGAAATCTATCTGCTATTATGGGTACGAGAAACTTTAATTATTTATCTTGTGTTTCGAAACAAGACTGATGTGATTTTGCTGATGTGTCAGATACTTGTTTTCACTATTCCAAAGTGGAAGACCATTAAAATTTGTTTTGATGTAATCGGTTTGAACCAGTTTCAATAAAAGTGTTACAATGTGGAAAAAACAAACTAATACAAGGTAAGTTAAACAATTTCATTCCTCACTTAACAATTAATTACGACAAAAAATTTCCAATGTTTACAAAACTAACCATTAAGAGGAAATTAAATTAGAGATTAAGGTCAAGCAAATCCAAGTTGAAAAGTTCAAACCGTAAAAGAAGAAGAAATAAATAAAATATTGGAATTATCTGATCCTATATACCTAATCTTTGTCAATATGTGAAATCTATACCAAATTATTTTAAAATTTGAGAAATACCTACTTTCTAAAATAATTACAATTCTAACCTTAATAAATTGATATAAATCTCAAAAATGATAATTGATGCCAAGTACGTCAATTGGGGTTGTTATCGTTTAGTACCTCTCCTGTCTCAAGTATTCTCTTTGTTGTTCATCACCAACATCATTATCATCATCTAACATTTTCTTAATGTCTTAAATTTGTACATAATCCTAGTTTGCTTTTTGTATCGTTCATCACCATTACCATCATCAATAAAGGCTCGAAACTATGAACCTTGTTTGAGTTTTTAAAATGACATTGACTCCTTAAAAAATATGTTTTGCATCTTCAGTCAAGCAAATAGCAAAGAAATTCCATCTCTACACTTATAGGAGATCATTATAAGATGATGAATTCAAGGATGGAAAAAATTGAAGAGGGCATCAAAGAAATTCGTGAAATTAACAAGATTATTGGATCTAAGATGGAAACTGTTGAGGTTGTTGTCAAAGGATTACAGGAAAGAGGACTTGTTCACGAAGAATTTGTGGAGTAAAATAATTTCAAGAAAGGCACCACATGTTATAACAAGTCAAGTGAAAAAAAAAACAAAGCTGGTATGTATACGAGACCATATATATTATTGATTGATTTTCTTCTGTTTACTTCTTCTAAGCATTTGTATTTTTTGTGATATTTTAGGTGTCAAAGTATGTATTAAAAAATATGTCAGTTGATGATTTAACAACGAATGAGGATTCTGGAGATATAAGTTAACTCATATGAAATATAAGTCAACAGTTCCAAAAAAATCGAATTCAATCACAAATCAACAATAAGTGAAAAAAGTCTAGAGAGAAAAACAAACCAACCAAAATGAAGAAAGAATCAACACCCAACGATTAACAAATAGGTCGTTTAAACAAGTCAACTACAAAAATAAGTCAACCAATCAAAACATAAGTCATATGTGTAAAACAAGTCAACGAATAAGAAACTTAAGTCAACTTGTATGAAATATAAGTCAACGGTTCAAAAAAATCAACTTCGATAACAAGTCAACAATAAGTGAAATAAGTCTAGAGAGAAAAATAAGCCAACCAAAATGAAGAAGAATCAACACTCAACGATAAACAAATAGGTCGTTTAAACAAGTCAACTACAAAAATAAGTCAACCAATTAAAACATAAGTCATATGTGTAAAACAAGTCAACGAATAAGAAAGTTAAGTCAACTTGTATGAAATATAAGTCAACGGTTCAAAAAAATCAACTTCGATAACAGGTCAACAATAAGTGAAATAAGTCTAGAGAGAAAAATAAGCCAACCAAAATGAAGAAGAATCAACACCCAACGATTAATAAATAGGTCGTTTAAACAAGTCAACTACAAAAATAAGTCAACCAATCAAAACATAAGTCGGCTGTGTAAAACAAGTCAACACATAAAAAAGTTAAGTCAACTCGTATGAAATATAAGCCAACAGTTCAAAGTTTTGGTTTTACAAAGTTTTTCTAAACGATAATTGAGTAATAAGTATTTGAAAAGTATTTTCATACAAACTTTGAATAGAGTAAAAACTTGAAATAAAGCTTTTGAAAATTACAATTTAAATTTTTAAGATTTTTGGAGAGAAGGCAGAGCGTTTTTGTGAGAGAAAAGTATTGCTGAAAAATGCTCGTGTCCCTCTTCTGAGGCTTGAGTAGGGTATTTTTAGAATGATTGCGTTCTTCAGATTTTGACGCGTGTCTTGAATCTAACGGTGCCGACACTTG
>OVAX01001707.1:0-39958 GCA_900406405.1 Lepidium africanum | reverse complement strand
TTATTGGACTTGGATCATGTATTGGATTTGATCCAAAAATCAAGTTTAACTTCCAATAGATCCAACTACAGAGATAAAAAAAAATCAGAGAAAGAGAAACTATAGACAAGAGATGTGTGTATAATTTCAAAAAACTATGTAGACAATGATACATGAACGAGAATATATATATATATATATATACACATCAAATGTAAACTTCTCTGATATCGTATCCAACATCATCACAAAACTCCAGAATATATATATATATATACTCAAAGAAAAGAAGCTAGTTTTCCTAGTTTAGTATCCAGCTATACATCTCTGATTCCGTATTCAAAATCATCACAAACTCCAGAAATTCCTAAAATCAGAGACTAAGAAGCAACCATATATATGATATGAGGAAGAAGAAGGAGAAATTGGATAACACATGTAGCCAGATTTGACGAAAACAGATGTTGCTACAAAGAGGAAATACCGTGAGGACGAAGAAGAATGCCAGAGAGAAAATTCCGTGAGGAGAAAGCAGAAGAACGATAACATTTTTTTTACAGAAAACAGAGAATATGGAGTGAGAGAAGCATAGTGAGGAGGTTAACCAATTTTATTTTTTTGTCGTTTTTCGACGTGATTTTGAAAAGTTTTGTTATTATTTTTTTAATAATTTAAATTTAAATTAAGAAAAAGAAAAAAACCTCATATTTGCATTTGCGTGATCTGCTTATCGTACTGGTGACAATCAGGTACATGAAGCCTTATAATATATTTTAATAATCATTGAACCAAAAAACATTATATATATATATATATTTAATCGCAAACCAAGATTGAATCCGATATTATTTACTTCATTTCATCACTTAATTTCCTGATCAAACTAAATCCATCCTTCTATGCTTATTAACTTAAATTTGGGTTTCCCAATTGAAATTTATTGGTTCCTCTTTCTCTTATAAATAAATCATAAGGCTTTTATAATCGATAATTCCCTTTTAATTATATTGTGATTAATTCTCGATTTAGTTAGATAGATTTCTGAATAATTAATTTACACTTTAGTATTTTGTATTATATATAAATTGAGTGTATATATTTATTAATGGTAATTGAAAATTTATTTCACATTTTCTTCTCTTCTTCTTTCCATCAAACTTTCTCCTCATCGTCTATAATATAGTATCCGAGTCATCACCGATTTTCTTCCATTGATTCTCTTATCAAGCTTCCGTTATCTTCAATTTCTTCTCTGATGGTTCTAATCAAGCATATTCCTCGAAGATCGGCTCGTTTAAGAGCTTTCAACGAGTTCAAAATTCAAACTCAGCTCGTCGAGTACATCACTCTGTTGATCCGGCAAATTCTCCACCCAATTCTCCTCCAGTAGCCATAAATCAGTCCTCTAGAGCCTCTGGGATGCTCCTGATGATGAATTCATCTGATCCAAGCCAGTCACCATTCTTTATGCATAGTTCAGATCATCCATGTTTGATAATCATATCTCTTAAACTTGATTGTTTATGGATTTCATATGACCAATCTGTCTAACGGGGTTCCCCGATAGTTTCACTAGCCTTTTATGTGTTGATAATGAAGTGTTTACTTTGGAATTTCCGCGCGGGGGGGGGCTAATAAACCCCTATTTCGAAGAGCGATTAGATATATGTTGAAGAAGTTTGATACTGATATTTTATCCTTATTCGAGACTCATGCTGGTGGGGATCGAGCTGCTCATATTTGTCACAATTTGGGCTTTGAATACTAGTTTAGAGTGGATGCAATCCATTCAAGTTATTTGGCATGATTTTCATGGTCATTTTCATATGACCAATCTCCCAAGCACTTGCAATTTGATGCAATCCATTCAAGATTTTTGTCAAGGTTCATTGTCTATGTCTGAATATTATACCACACTTACGACTCTCTGGGATAATTTAGATAGTTCTAAAGAACCAATTGAACCTTGCACTTGTGGAAAAGAAGCTCAAATATTGTTAAGGACAGAACGATCTCGTATTTTGAAGTTTTTAGCTGGGTTGAATGGTTCTTATGCAATTGTACGAAAGCAAATCATTATGAAGAAAGTCCTTCCTTCTCTAGCTGAGGTTTACAACATCCTTGATCAAGGTGATAGTCAACAAGGATTCTCTAATAATGTAGCTCCTCCATCTGCTTTTCAGTGTTCTGGACAGAAAAATTCTTCATTTTTAGATCCAAATATTGATATCAACTATGTGCAGTCAGAGGAGAACAAAGGTCGACATGTATGCTCTAGCTGTAATCATGTTGGTCATATAGTTGAAAAATGTTACAAAAAGCATGGATATCCACCTGGATATAATTCAAAGGCAAAACCAAATTCTGGAAACCACAACAAGGTCGTTAAATAGTTGCCGCTGTGCAATCTGATACACTTTCAGTTAATTTCAATGGAGTTATGGGAAATCTCAGTAAAGACCAGATTCAACAGTTCATTACTTTTTTCAGCTCTCAATTACATAATCAGACTATTTATAATCCTCTTGAAGCAATCAACTCAAAGGAATCAGCTGCTCATTCTGGTATCTATTTCTCACCCTCCACTTATAGTTTCATTGGAATTTTAACTGTCTTCAATCACACACTATCCACTCATCATTGGGTACTTGATTCTAGAGCAACACATCATGTTACTCATGATAGGAGTTTGTTTACTACTATAGACACCTCAATTGTGAGTTCAGTTAATCTTCCCACGGGTTCAAGAGTTGATATTAGTGGAGTTGGTAACATTCATATAAACAATAACATTACTCTGAAAAATGTTTTGTTTGTACCTGAATTTCGATTGAATATCTTAAGTATTAGTGCTATGGCAACTGATATTGGTTCTCGAATTATCTTTGATCTGTCTTCTTGTGAAATCCAGGATTGAAGACTGGTCAAGGTAGAAGATTTGGAAATCTGTATCTGCTGGAACAAATGGATTCACTTGCTGCTATTAATACAGTTGTAGATGCCAGTTTATGGCTTACACGTCTTGGACACCCATCATATTCTCGTATTGATGTTAATTCGCATGCTTTAGTAACTCTAACCTGACCATGAATGCCTATAAAAGGGGATAAAAGGAGAAGGGAAAAGACAAGTCTGGCTCTGGACCTGAACTTGCTGAAGAACACTTGAAGATTCAAAGGAACACAGAGGAATATTGGAGAACACTCAAGAACACTTAAAGAACGGAGAACATTCAAGAGAGTTTGAACTTAGAACAAGTTAAATTCTCAATCAAAATTAAAAATCCCATAGACGAACGTAGTAAAACTACGACCGGCTTGATCCCACTTTAGTGGGTACGTAGGAAACCAAATGCGGTATAACCACTTTTACAAACATGCACTCTAAAATTGTGATTATCGATCTCATTACGAGAATTTTCAACACAATCACTCAAAATTCTAAAGATAAAATCTGATCGACGAACACGTGTCAGACGTATAACTTGTTGTGCTAAAACCCGTACAAAAAATTGACACCGTTTGTGGGGACCAAAAAAAATTCTCTGACGCAAGATGTCGTAGTGACAATGGACGAGTCCATTGGAGTAATAGAGAATGATGAACTAGCACAACATGTTGGAGACCACTCTGACGAACGGATCCACCTGGAGGAAGCGATGTTACCTGACGAACGCGAGGATGATCACGTTCGACAACGAGAAAAGATACCCTGCAGATGCAAACAAAGTCGCCAGAGAAACACGACGAACCGCTGGATGTACAACTACTTCTCCAAACTATCGTTAAGAAATCGGAAGAAGCAAACGGGAGTACGAGCGAAAAGTTGGAGGAATTTCAACGAGAGATAGTGGCTTTAGAGGAAGCACGCATTTGAACTAACTCGACGAACATGGAGCAGATGCCCCATCAGAATAGCCAACCCGAAGAATCCCCAAACTCAAGTGCTCGTCAAAGCCATCAGTCGATCGGTGCGCATACGGGGCAAATGACGAACATACGATGTGAGCATGCATAAAACCTCGAGTACTCAATGCTGCAAGTGGGTCCTATATAACTCTCACCATGCGCGCTCAATCAGCAGGAGAGTCAGGCTGCAGCCATAAGGCCAATAAGAGAGGAAATCGAGAGAATGTCATCGCGGTTCCACAACGTGACGAGCTCGACTCCGGAGATTGATTATATGCTGATGAAGGCACATAATAAGCCATTCACCAGGAGGCTATTAGGCATCAGGGTCCAACATAATATCAAAATAAAGTGCCCAACGTATGATGGGAGATCAGATCCGAACAGATTCCTTACCACTTTTTGGGTAGCAATGACAAGGGTGCAATGCACACCAGAAGAATACGACGTGTTGTATTGTCAAATTTTTGTAGAAAATCTGACCGGAGACGCGCTAGTATGGTTCGCAAAATTGTAACCACATTCCATCGACAATTTCGAATAATTGTCCAAAGCTTTCCTAAAACATTACTCCATATACATCCAAAGAGCAGCAACGAGCGCAGAATTGTACTCGATATTCCAAGCCCTAGAGAAATGTTACGATCATACCTGGAGCGATTCAAGGCAATAGTGGCACAGGTGACATTGTCGAATGATGTAGCAATTCCCGCACTTTGCGCGAAAATGCAAACCTGAAAGATGACCAACACATATATATTCCCTGATAACTAGAAGATGCTGTCCACCGTGCGATGAGGTTTGCCGAGGTTGAAGACCAAAAGGCATAGTTCTCTATGCAACCAGAAACTAGAAACACCCGTGTAAGGGAGGGGAATGAAATCCAAGAATCCCGTCAACAAGACAGGAGAAACTACAAGAACAAGAAGACGAACATTTTTTATGTCAATTAACCCTCTCGTAGCATAGGCCAAAAGGACTCGAGTCCCTGATGGAATCAAAGTACTCAAAAAATGTTCCGAACAAACAAGCATAATGTGAATTCCACAAGCGAACCGGACACTCGACCTCACAATGCAGGCAACTGCAACAAATGCTCCTCGAAAGGTACCAGAGGGAGAACCTGGAAAAAGGTGGGCTAAGGATAGATTATTTGAAAAGGGAATGCAAAACAGATGAATGAACCAATGAGGAGAATGACAACATGTCCAAAGAGTGTAACAGCTCACCAGACGGAAGCGAAAAGGATTTAGTAGCTCCAGCAAAATAACCGCGTGAAGACGACATACGCAAGCTTCCGCCACCCGGAAAATGGGTGACATGAGAATGGGAGGACTAATAGCATGCCGTACATGCTATCAAAACCCATTAGCGAAAGGCAGAAGCAGTATGGAACCATTGGAGTCAACCCAATAAGAACAGGTTAACCAAATGGGTACCAACAAAAGACATATGCTTCACAAAGGAAGACATGGTAGGCGTCGCCACACCGCACAACGACCCGCTCATCATAGAGATAAGGATTTCCGACTGCAAGGTATCACGAGTGTTAGTCGATACCGGAACTCAGTAGACTTGATCTTCAAGGAAATGCTAGACATATAGACCTAATGGGATTTGAAGTGAAGCAGTCTGTTCACCCATTGATAGGCTTCAACGGGGACACTACAATGACACTCGGAACAGTAAAACTACCAGTCTTCCTCGGAGGAAAAACAACAGATATGCTAGGAATAAGTACCAAAATAATCAGCCACGAATTAAATGTAGCCCAACATTCAAGCCGATTAGACAACAAAGAAGGAAGTTGGGCCGTGAGCGCATGCGTGCTGTAAAAAAGGAAGTCGAACACCTTATCAAGGCTAGATCGATAGTCAAAGTTTGCTACCCGGAATGGCTCTCAAATCCGGTGGTAGTAAAAAAGAAAAACAGAAGATGGAGAATATGCGTGGATTTCACGAACTTAAACAAATCATGCCCAAAAGACAGCTTCCCATTACCCTGAATTGATCAGATAGTGGAGGCAATGTCTGGCAACAAACTCTTATCCTTTATGGACGTATTCTCCTGATATAATTAGATACATTCCTTTTATTTTTCGGTGGTGTATGGTAATCCGAATCCGACATTCAGGAATGATCTCTGGGAACGACTTGAACGTATATCTATTAATAGACAAGCCCCATGAATTGTGATGGGAGATTTTAATGAAATTAGGAATAATGGAGAAAAAAGAGGAGGGCCTGTTAAAGCTAAAAGGACTTTCAGAGATTTCAATCGGATGATATCCACTTGCGAATTTGAAGAGCTCAAATCAATTGGGAATTGTTTCTTGTGGACTGGTCGTCACTATAATCATACACTGAGGTTATGTTTAGATCGAGTAATGGCCAATCCTGAGTGGCTCAGCTTGTTTCCTTTATCCCAAGTTGAATTTCTACCTTATGAAGGATCCCACCATAGACCTATGGTAATTCGATCAAGCACTGAAATTGGTAATAGATGGGGTTTGTTTCGGTATGATAAGAGAATATTCTCCAAACCGGGTTTTAAGGAAGTTGTAATTCAGAGATGGAGAGGTTTTTTTTCTTTGATGTCTACTTCAAAGAGAATTAAATTCTGCAGGCAATCTATCTCTCGATGGAAACATGAGAATTATTCACTGTCTGTTGAAAGAATTCAAATTTTAAAAGAGAAATTAGATTTGGCTATGGGTCAAGGAGCAGCACATTTTGAGGAAATAAATCTTATCAGGAAAGATTTACAATAAGCTTATAAGGAGGAAAAGTTTTGGTATTTGAAAAGCCGACAACAATGGTTATCTCTTGGTGACCGCCACACTAAATACTTTTATGCCACGAAAAGCAATGATTGGCTTGAAATAGACTGTTATCTATTGAAAATGCTACGACTGAGATTTATAGGGGAGATACATTGGTCGTCATGCTGCAACGAGTGATATTTATTGTTAAAAGTCCAAGATTTGTAAGTTTTTCGGTTTATATATACATACCGATCGAGATTTAATCATCAAATGGTTCCTTATACGGCGTTAACAAGTTGTAATCGTCATCGCCATGGTTGGAAGATCATGAATTTTTCCCGGGAATGAAACATTGTTCTTTATTGTCGAGATACCTTTATACCTAAAAGTTATAGGTATAAAGGTACCTCGACTAGTCTTGAGCTTTTGGGTCCTCGGATCGGTTCTTTTAAGGTCTGGTTCTTTCCGATCCGAAACTCTAATACTCATGTAGGAATTGTCACTATTTTTGTTCAGTTATGAGTTGGTTCCTTTCGGGTTCAGGTTGGTTCGAGTCCTAATTAAAAGAGCCAAAAATTACCCGAATATCCAAATACCTAGAAATATCCGAAAAAATCTTTTAAAATACCAAAACATATACCTAAAAATGCCAAAAATACCTTTAAATACCTTTGAATACCCACATATTCAAAGTTTTTTTGAAAATATCTAAAAATACCAAATAAATACTCATATAAGACTCTAAAAATACCTAAGAAATACTATAAAATTTGGTCTTCAGGTACCCGTTCAGTTCTCAGTTTGGGTCTAGTTTTTCAGGTCCTAAATTTTTGGATCCGTTAGGTATTTAAGCATTTCGGGTTTGTGTTGAAGTCTTCTTCTTTGGGTCGAGTCCATGTTCGGATCTTCGGGTCCAATTTTTATGTCTAGACCTACCTATAAGAGAACTCACATAAGCATCTGTCTTCTGGTGATTTTGCTTCTTGTGTTATAGTTTTGTATTATCTTGTCATTTATTTATAAAGTTTAATAGGATAACTCATAAACTAAATATTTAGAAGATTTTATAAGATAACTTATAAAATGAATATTTATAAAAGTTTATAAAAAAAATTTGGCGGAAAAACAAATTTCATGAAAAAATAATTATAAAAGAAAATTTCAGAAAACAAAATTTGAGAGCTATTTGTCATTTTCATTATTAAGGTATTGCTCGAACCGGGTCTAGCACGAGGGATCTAAACCACAATTCTGATTAAAGGTAGGGAAGATTGGGTAAAGATTCCTTTGAGATTTGGAGAGAAGAAGTGTTACGCAAGAGATGGTTGTCGAGTATGTTTCATTGCTTAATGTGTGCCAAAAAGCTGATCCTTTATTTATAGAATATAGAGACAGTTACAAAGTAGATTAATAAAGGAAAATATACAATTTTTAAGATTTGATCTTATCTTGAAGACTCTAGCTAGGTTTTCAGAAATTTTCCATGTCGGAATAAGAAAATTTATATTTCTTTGCTAGATGACGTGTCGTCCGACTTTCTTCAAGCTTGGCATGCTTCCGAGAAGGAATTATTTCAAGTCGACTAGAATATCCGAGTTGAAACTTCGATATTATTTCCGAGTTGAACACTTAGCGTTTTTGGCCTATTANCGAGTTGAACACTTAGCGTTTTTGGCCTATTATTTCCCGTGGACCGAAGTAGGATCTCGGATCCACCTCCAACAATTGTCCCCCTAGACTCGGAAAATTATGTCGGAATTTATGAGTCGGAAAGTTAGCTGCTTCTGGAACCTTTGGTCAACGTGTCAGTCTGCGATTGGGTTACTTGAGTGGTTTCCTTGACTTTCACTCGTTGAGTAATTATTACTGTTAGGCGTCGTTTCGGCTTCTGGTAAATTCTTATAAATACTGCACCATTCCTACCTTTTACTATTCATTTGATTTCACAATTAATCTTTTCCGACTTCCTTTAATCTTTCTTTCTTCAAAGTTTTCTTCCGACTTCAATCCTTTCCTCATTTTTCACACTTTTCTATAAATTTCTAAGAATGGGTCTTGACGATTTCAAACTCCCGAATGTTTATGAGGGCTTAAATGCTACATTTGAGGGAATGAACGCTCATCCTTTTGGAGGATCTACTATAGTCACCCGATCTTCGACTCCTTCAACTAGGGATATAGTTGAAGTCCCTTCGTCTTTTGGTCGTGGAACTTCGCGACCCACAAGAAGGCCCATGATGGAACCATTCAGGATTTCTTCTCCTAGAGTCGTCACTCGTGGTGGGGCTTCTAGTGCTCCTAGTGGGAGTGGAAGGGGAATTCCCGACTTCCATTTTACTCATGATCACTCTGACCCAAGATCAATCTTGGAGTTTCACTTGGAGTGCGCGGATCTGATGCATTCGACCAGAACAACATTAGATCACCTCCCTTCTCCTGACGGGATGGAGAATCGGGAGGAATATGAAGAGGTGGCATACTTGCTATTACGGGTAGTTCTTTTTTTCGAGTTTGTTTAACTTCCTTTTTCAGATGTAGATATTCTAACCACATTTGATTGTATAAAGGAGAATTTCGACTTGTGGCTTCGTCAGCTTCTGAATGACGTGAAGAAGAAAATCTACCAAGATCTTCATGTTCAGTTGACTGAGTGCTTCAACCAAATTGGCGCTCGGTTTAATGATTTGGACATGAACCTGGAGGCCTGGCTGACGTATGCCCAATATCTTGGGTATACGAATGTTCTCTAACTGCTTTCTACCCATGGTGTGAACATCTCGACGGCAGTTACAGACTTGATGACTGCCAAGCAGAACAAATCCAAGGAAGTCGTGAGTATGGAGAATTTGACGCCATTGCAACTTGGAGATTTAGTCGTCATGGTTTTCGAGATTGGGGAAACGTCAAAGAGCAATGATCAGACTAGGAATTAGTTTATCTTTTTCTTGTCTGAATCTTTGTATTTTTCAGATTCATCTCTTTGATTCTTGTAACCGCCAGTTGTCTTTTTTGAGAGTTATTTCTTTGACTCTTGGTAGTTGTGGTTTTGCTTCTTTCGAGTCGTCTCTTTGATTCTTGTAATGGGCATTTGGCCTTGTAATTACTTTTGTTTTCCTGTGTAATGAAAAACATCATTATTATCTCAATTTCTTAAGTATGAGAATTGTCTTGCGACTTAGAATGAGAACTCGTCAAATATTGACTCGTAAATTTGAAACAATTGAATGAATTATGAATTTTAATTCCCGAGATATTTTTCTTATTTTTGCGCATTTAGCTAAGTTCCTTTCCTAAGTTTGAGAGTTTGATCACGATTATTAGGAAAAGGAGTTTCGCTATTTAGCGTTTAAAGTTGAGATTTTAAGACTCAGTTTAAGTTTTAGAAAAATTGACCTCGGTAATAATCTCCATAATACTATCCTTTTGTTTTTAAAAAGAAAATTCAGACTATGGTTGTGTTCTTTCCTTTTCGGGAGTTCTATCTTTGCAGAAGGTTTTGCCTTGGGGCACTTGTTCGAAGTTGGGTGTGAGATTCTCATTTTGATTTGCGAGAACTTGGTCTCGGCTAAATGTGAGAGTTAGATCTTGAATTGCGAGAACTTGGTCTCGGCTTAAGTGTGAGAGTTAGATTTCAAATTGCGAGAACTTGGTCTCGGTTCAATAGTGAGAATTAGATCTCAAGTTTTTTTTGTGAGAACTGGGTCTCAGTTTCATGGTTTTGCGAGAGTTAGATCTTGGCTTTTTGTGTTTGTATAAGTTTTTGCGAAAAACTAGGTCTCGGCTTAAGTGGGGTTTATGACTTGACCCTATTATTTTCGAGAATTTTGTCTCAGCTAGGTTTTAAGACTCGGCTATATTGAACGGGATTTTACGACCCGGTGAGATTTTAAGACTCGACTTTGGATATTTATGCGAGAGTTTTAGGACTCGGTTTTATTTTTTGCAAGAATCGGTTTTAAGACCCTTATTTTTTTTTCGCAAACCCGAGATAGGGACTTATAAAATTTTTATTTAGTTTTAGCTGCACCCGAGGGCTACCTATGTACCCTGAAGGGATCAAGCCAAGACGTAGTTCCGATTACATTGAATATTATTATTTTTTTAGTAAGTAGGGATGCATCAAGTAATGCATCTAAGTTGCTGAGTTGGAATGTCGTCACTAGTAGTATTGCTTCAAGTTGATGGAATTCCAACTTCGTGGAATCATTTCTCCTTCCATTGTTGCGATCTTGAAAACTCCTGGCTTTACGACTTCACAAATGATGTATGGGCATTCCTAGTTGGCACCCAATTTTCCGGCATTAAGTTCTGCTGTGTTATCAAACACTTTTCGGAGAACCAACTCTCTTATTGCAAAGAGTCGTCCTCAAACCTTTCTGTTACAGTACTTTGCGGCTTGTTGCTGATAATTTTGTACTCGGAGAAGTGCTTCATCGTGCTCTTCTCCAAAGTCGTCGAGGCTTTCTTCTATTGCCTCATTATTGGAGCATTCATTTTTAGCGAAACATTCTCGGTGCAAAGTTGGGACATAACTTCAGCTGGGGCCATTGCTTCCATTCCATGAGAGAGGGAAAAATGAGTTTGCCCCGTTGGGCATCTCGGTCTCGTTCGATGTGACCAAAGCACTCCATCCAATTCGGCGGCCTAGTTCCCTTTCTTTTCCGTTAGCCTTTTCTTGATGACATCTAGAATATGCTTGTTTGTTGTTTTAGCTTGCCCGTTTCCTTGTGGATTTCTCGTGTTTACTCGGATTTTCCACTTAGAGCAAAAATTAGTGAATTTTGCAGAGATAAATTGAGATCTGTTGTCTGTCACGATCTCGTAAGGTATTCTATGACGACATATGATATTCTTCTATATGAACTTTACCATATCCATGTCTTTAATGTGCAAGTAGGACTCAACTTTAATCCATTTTGAAAAGTAATCGGTCATGATAAGCATGAAACGCTTTTGCCGAGATGTCGGTAATGGTCCGACTATATCTATTGCCCATCGCATGAACAAATACAGCATGATTTCCAATGTTAATTCTATAGTTGGAGCATGGATAATATGCCCGTGCCGCTGGCACTTGTCACACTTGGTTGCATATTGTGCACAATCCTTGGCCATTGTCGGCCAATAGTATCCGAGGGTTCGGATTTTATGTATGATTTTTCTTCCACCGTTGTGGTTTTCACCAGCTCCATCGTGCTTTCTTTTGATGATCTCATTAACTTTGTTGCCATGAATATAAGTGATGAGGATTCTGTTTGCATTTCGACGAAATAGCTTTCCATCGAGTTGGGCATAAGGTGCGCACTTGGCCTTCAGCCGATGCGCTGCTCATCTTTCTTCTGGAGCTTTTTTATCTATGATGGATGCAAGTATCTCGTCTCTCTAGTCTATTTTCTGTTCGTCCTCCTGCTCAGCGTCTAGCATCTCGATATTGGAATTGTCCGCAATATCAACGATTACCGAGACAAGTTCAACATCTCCTTTTGTTAGTGTTATTCTTGGACGATCTATGCTTTCTACTGGGATGATTCTTCTTTGGATATGGTCGGTTGTAGATGCTAGAGCTGCCAAGGCATCGACTGAAGTGTTTTGAGATCGAGAAATTTTGTTGACTCGAAACTTGATATCCTTTGTAAACTCTTTGACAACTTTAAGGTACGCTTCCATTCGATCATTTTTGGTGTCGTAGCCGTCCATTTACTTGATTCACTCCTAGTTGTGAGTCACAGTAGCATTAGATTTCTATAGCTCCGACTTCTTTAGCCAATCTGATCCCTACGATCAATGCTTCGTATTCGACTTCATTGTTTGATGTCGGAAATGCAAGTAGGAAGGATTACTCTAGGACTTCTCCTATTGTGACGACGATCCATCCACGTAGATCTTTTAAGTTCGAAGAAATTTATCTAACTCTAATGGCTCCAATTCGGGGGCTAGTTTGATCAGGAAATCTGCTAGCACTTGAGATTTTGCACTTGTCCTCCCTTTGTATTCGATATCATATTCACTTAACTCGATAGCCCATTTGGTTAACCTTCCAGATTGATTTAGACTATGCAAAATCGTTGGTAGTGGATGGTTTGTCAATATTTGATAGTATGTGACTGGAAATAAGGACGTAACTTCCTTGCTGAGGTTACTACAGCTAGTGAAAGTTTCTCTGTAGTCGGATATCTTGATTCAGTTCCATTCAATGACTCACTCATGTAAAAGATTGGGTGCTGAGTTCTTCTTTCATCTCGGACTAGCACACTACTCACTGCCGATGTGGAAATTGCTATATACAAGTATAGTAGCTCTCTGTCTTCGGGTTTTATGAGAATCTAAAGAGTCGATAGATACTCTATCAACTTGGAAAAGGCGTGTTTGCACTCTTCGTCCCATTTGAACTCTTTGTTTCCTCATAATAATCTGTAGAATAGAAGACACTTATCCGTTGAACATGATATGAATCGATTCTGAGCTGCTATTTGGCCGGTTAGTCGTTGAACTTCCCGCTTGTTCTTCAGAGAATGAAGTTCTTGAATTGATTTTATTTTTTTGGGGTTAGTCTCGATCCCCCTTTGAGTAACTATGTATCCGAGAAACTCTCCCGAGGTTACTCCAAAAGTATACTTTGCCAGGTTGAGTTTCATTTGGTACTCATTCAACGTTTGGAAACATCTGGCTAGGTGGTCAACGTGATCTCCCGCTTTTAACGACTTGATTAGCATATCGTTTATGTAAACCTCCATTTTTTGCCCAAGTTGATCTACAAACATTTTATTGACCAAACGTTGGTAGGTTGCTCCGGCATTCTTCAAGCAGAACGACATTACTTTGTAACAGTAGGTTCCTCGCTCAATGATAAACAATGTCTTCTCCATGTCTTTCAGATCCATTCAGATCTGGTTGTATCCCAAGAACACATCCATAAACGAAAATAGTTCATTTCTAGCTGTTGCTTCGACGACTCGGTCAATATTCGGAAGTGGGAAACTATCTTTTGGAAACGCTTTGTTGAGATTGGTGAAGTCCACACAGACTCGTAATTTCCCATTCTTCTTGGGAACGATTACGGGGTTAGCTAACTATTCTGGGTACTGGACTTCGATGATAAATCCGGCATCGGTAAACTTTTTGACCTCGTCAATTACAGTTTTGGTCCTTTCTAGTCCAAGCTTTCTTTTTTTTCTGCTTGATTGGTTTATATGTCGGATCGACATTCATCACGTTCTGCTCTAAGAGTTGGATTAAATTTTTCCTAGTCGGCTTGCTCAAATTGATTCTAATGCTTACGCACCTAGAGGCATCCATTAGATCAATGTTGACAAGCTCAACACTTGCTTGATATGGCTTCTCTAGAACGAGAGGTTCCGATAATACTTTTTCTCTTACGGTCGCCATGATCATACAAGACTTGTTCCAGAGTTTCAATTCGGCGATGAAACAAGTTTGAGACATCTTTTGATCTCCTCGCAACGTGTAAACTCCTTCGTTTATTGGAATCTTCACGCACTGATGATAGCTTGACGGGATTTCTTGCATCGCATGTATCCAAGGTGTGCCGAGGATTATATTGTAGATCGGTGGTTTATCTACCATCAAGAACTTAATCCATCTCGTAATTTCGGTAACTTGGATTGCCAACTTGACAGTTCCGATTGCGTTTATTGTACTTCCATCGAATACAGTCAATGTTCTATCCACGGGTTTGAGCCTAACGTCTGACAGGGCCATTATATCTAACGTCTTTGAAGATCAGATTGATATGTCTGCATTTTAGCACCTTTAGAAGCATGACTTATTGCATATTGTACTCATATTCATTGCATTCTCATCACTATAGAGTCCCTTTAGGTTCATGCTGCATACTTTGCATTTGCATGTCATAAATATGCATATGGAGTGATTTTAGGTGCTTTTATAGCTCACTATAGAGTCCCTTTAGGTTCATGCTGCATACTTTGCATTTGCATGTCATAAATATGCATATGGAGTGATTTTAGGTGCTTTTATAGCTACTTGGATCGTTTTGGAGCAACAAAAGACGTAAGACTAGCAAGCTCGCTGGACGACTCGCCATCTATTTGCGAGTAAACTACCTTAAAGGCACACCAAAGGCAACTCGGACCTGCAACTCGAAGCGTGGGGCGAGTGGAACAATTTCCAGGATGCAGAAATGATGACTTGGACCCTTGACTCTTCGAAACCTAGGCGAGTAACAACTTAGAAGCTGGAATTGTGCCTATTCGCCTGACGGCGAGTTGGCGTCCCAGAAATATTTTGTTGACTTTTTCTCCGCTTGACCCCTCTAGGGTTAGACTTTTTAGACTATATTGAACTAATGCATTAATGCACACAAGGTGTTTGTAGAAATGTTAGATTGAACTTAGACTTGGAATCTTTGGCTTAGAGATCTTCCCACTAGGTTGTTGGATAAGTAATTAGTCACTAGGTCTGCTGAGATTTTTGAACCTATCTCCTCAAGACTCATTTTCCTCTCGCTTATTGCTTAGTTCTGTCAAGCTTATTTTAATTTTAGCTATTGCTCTGTTTTATATCCATTGCTCTATTTTTATGATCAATGCTCTATTTCTAAATTGCACTTGAATTAGATAGCCTAAGAATATCCTTAGTGATAGCAACACACTTACTGGTTTGATACCTCAACTACTACGAGGATTTGATAACATAGGGGGTAAAAATCCTGTTATCACATATCTACTAAACTCCCAGGGTCGATGAGAATCCGGGACACATCACAGTCAGCTACTCATAACTTTACGACTATCAGGTTGTTATGAGGGAAGATTACTTCTTCTGTATCATTTGTGGTGAACGTTACATCTGAATTCATTGTTTTGAATCTTTCCTCGTCTAGTTCTAGATTGACTGCTGCTACAACCTTTCGTTTGTACCTTTTGATTGACTGTATGGTGTCATCACAAAATTGTAATCCTCCCATGATTTCATTGAATTCTACTCTTAGGGACCACGACTCCTCGGTGTCCTTGCTTTGTTTTTGCCATTTTGGTTTTCCCTTGGCATTGTTATTTTGTTCTGCCGCTTTGCTAGCTGCTTCTCGCAACTCAGGTTCTTTTCTCTTTTGTGCTTTGAACTTCTCGGTATCTTCTTCCGAGAGTTTGACTTCACCCTTGCTATATTTCTTGGCAAACAATTCTTGCAACTGCTTGCACTTTGAAGTGGAATGACCATTTATATGGTGAAAGGCACAATTTTCATTTCGATTGTATGTGTTGTTGAATGGCTTCTTTCGTACTAGGTTTCCAGTTTCACCGAATTGAAAAGCTGTGGGCGAGGTGGCTTTTCCTTTGTAATTATATTGTCTCAGCTCTTGCTATTCATCATTTGACTCCTTAGCTCATGTGTCAAGATGAATTTTATGTGTTCTGGAGAGAATTTATCTGCATGCTTTGCTGCTCTGCAAAGGGCATCTAAGATCGTGCTTCGCCTAGTTATGAAAAGGTCTCTTCTCAGAGCTTCGTCTGTGACCATTCCAGTTCTTAAGGCGTCAATTACCATATCGTCACTAACTTTCGCCTTAGTCAGGATCTTCTTAAATCGCCCGAGATACAATTTGAGAGATTCATCAAATCCTTGTCTTAAAGATCGTAATTCAGCCGTGGAGGTGTCTTGATTGATGAATAGGGCATACTGTTTCATAAACAGTTTGGTGAGTTGGCTGAAGTTTTCTATTGACCCCATTGGAAATTTAGTAAACCAAATTAGGGCATCACCGGTTAGGTTCTCGGTAAATAACTGGCAATAAGCTGCGGCTTCTTGATCAGGATTATAAGTTGTGTCGTTCATCATAACATTGAAGGCACTCATGAATTGTGTCGGATCAGTTGGCCCATCATACGAGGGACATCTTATTCTCGGTCCTCGATTGACCAAGACCCTCTTCAGCCTTGGTGCAAAAGGCGAGTTTTGAGCTTGGGCTAAAATTCTCCCAATCTCCGGTGCTGAGTTAGTAGCTTGATGGAACTGAGACCTCATGTCTTCCATCATCTGCTATACAACCGCTGTGTCCATTGTAGTTGACGCTTGTTGTGCTGGCGTGTTTTGGGCTACAGGTTGCTTGTGTCCGAATACATTGGTTGTTTGTGGAGTTGGCGCTTCTCCGAATAGATTTCTTTGGACGCTAGCTATTACTCCTTTGTCTATCTTGTTATTTTATGTAGTCGGGAGGCTACCTACGTTTAGGCGAGACTCAATTCTATCGAGTCTTTCCGAGTTTCTTTGGTCGTAAGCTTCATATTGCGCTATCATGTTGTGCACCAATCATTCAATCGAAGATGGTCCTTGAGGCGGACTCGGGAGTTCAGTAGTTTCTTGAGAATTCTCTCGGTTCTCCCTTGAGTTTGAATAGAGTTCAAAGGTGATCCAATGGGCGGATTCTTGGAGGTTAGTCTCCCTCCTCTCTAGCGAGTTGATGGTTATTTTGTCTTCAACCATTGTTCTCGCGTATATTCTCCTTGCTCTTAAGTTGGGAATTCCTTCAATGTCTGCCCCACAAACGGCACCAACTGTTCGAACTGGGTCTAGCACGAGGGATCTAAACTGTAATTCTGATTAAAGGTAGGGAAGATTGGGCAAGGATTCCTTTGAGATTTGGAGAGAAGAAGTGTTACACAAGAGATGGTTACCGAGTATGTTTTATTGCTTAATGTGTGCCAAAAAGCTGATCCTCTTTTTGAAGGATCTGCTCCTCTATTTATAGAACATAGAGACGGTTACAAAGTATATTGAATAAAGAAAAATATACAATTTTCAAGATTTGATCTTATCGAGAAGATTGTAGCTAGATTTTTGGAAATTTTTCATGTCGGAATAGGAAAATTTTTATTTCTTCGCTTGATGACGTGTCGTCTGACTTCCTTCAAACTTGGCGTGCTTCCGAAAAGGAATTCTTCCGAGTTGACTAGAATATCCGAGTTGAAATTGTGATATTATTTCTGAGTTAAACACTTAGCGTTTTGGGCCTAGTATTTTTCTTTTGCAAAAAATTTAAATTAAAGGGGCATTTTTTTAAAATGATATAACAAAAGTGTAGTAATCAAAATTTCTCAAAATATTTAAAAATTTAGATTTGATTGTAGTTATTGATTCAAGTATGTAGTGTTTTCGAGAAGAAAAACACTAAAAATATTTTTTTTAAAGTAAAAAAAGTAATACCTATAATATCTCTTTGTTGGGTTTTATTGAATGCTGAATTTTAAAAGATTTAAAAATGTCTATAATGTATCTTTAGGAAATATGTCAATTAATTGGGAGAAACAATAATATCAAATATGTGGAGGACACATATGTTATATTTTATTTTTATCATAAAAGTCATTTAATTTTGGACAGAGAAAAATCAGTTAATTTTGATTATGAAATCTAGCTAGTATATTTTTCAAATTTAGTTTGTTTGATTTTCAAATCTAGTTTGTTTAATTTTCAAATCTATCTTTTGTGATTTTAAAATAAAAAATATATAGATTTTAAATCTATTAGGATTTCTAAATTCATTAAAATACCCATCCAATAAACACCTCTTAGTTAGTTAATTATATATTTCATTTTTATTGACAAGTTTATTTTTCTTTGGGTCAAAATAGACCTATCAAAATGTTATGGTCAAATCTGTAAAACATAGATAGTGAGAGAGTCATATTCAAAATCTCTTAACATAAATGTAAAAGTTAGGCCGCTATCGAAAACGCAACTGATGATTCTTCTAGCGTTTCTCTTCTCGCCTCTCTTCATCTTTGACCCTAAAACTTCGCAAACTGCTTCGCTGTTCATCGATTCTCAGGTCTTCCCTTATTCCTTATCACTGCGTATTTGATATGATTCCTTCATCTCCATTTTAATTTCTATTTCGTTTGTTTGGCTGGTTACAGATTTCGACATTGTCTTTAGGTTGCTCAATTAAGATGTTGCCAATCCGAAGTCAGGTGCGATTTGAATCAAAATCCTTGAGAGTTTTTGCTTATGAGATTTTAGGGGTGTAAGATGAATCTAGAACTCGATTTCGCTATTTACGAATGTATTCTTCTACATTTTCTGAGATTTCACACACATTTTAGCAATTATGCGTTTTGTATTTATGCGCTTCTGAGACTTCTCTGTCGTGGATTGTTCTTTATCTGTTAGGTCTGTAGCTCGAAAGCTTTATGGGAAGTTCTTTGTTTGAGTTATAACACCTTGAGCTTCTTAATATAGGAATTTTTGTGTTTACAAAATAACAAAGAAAATACTCTGGCAAGTTATGTTTGGTGTCATTAGCTATTCTCAACTCGCAATTTTTTAACAAGTAACTCGCGAAGTATGTGTCTAAATTCAATCACTTTGATAAAAATTTCTTGAGCTCTTAGCTTACTAAAGAGTTTCTGGTTGTTTCTCCTCTTGTTTGTTGTTGATTCGAAATTGGCTTTAGTGGGTTTTTTTTGTTCTTGTAGGCAAGGTTTTAGTTTGGTGTCTCTGATCTACTTGATTGTTCGACATGTTCAATCGTATGTGAGAATATGATGACAGTCACCATTTGGAACGTATCTTTGGTATCTAGGCGGCATGTGTGTAGAAGATGATTGCTACAAACGATTCACATGTATGTGTATCCACAAATATAAACTGTACTAGACTAACATTTATGATGCGTTTATCTCATTCCCACATGTGCTAACACCTCCATATCCACTTTCTTTCCATTCATCCAGAAAAGTAGCCAACCTTGAAGCAAAAAATAGTCCAGACGCTGGTAATTCGCTCAAATCTTGGAGAATTTCTTAGGCGTCAAGAGACTTTGTTCAGTAGAATTATTGGATGATACAGATACATGTCAGGTATGGAGTGCAACAAAGATGAGGCGGCAAGGGCAAAAGAAATTGCAGAGAAAAAGTTCAAAATAAAAGACATTGCTGGAGCCAAGAAATTTGCCTTGAAAGCTCAGAGTCTGTATCCAGAGATCGAAGGTGTTTCTCAGATGTTAGCAACTTTGGATGTATATATTGCTGCAGAAAACAAAGTAAACCAGGATTTAGACTGGTATGGAATACTCAATGCAAGTCCGCGCGATGATAATGAAACATTGAAGAAAAAGTACAGGAAGCTTGCTCTAATGCTTCACCCCGATAAAAACCAGTCTATAGGAGCTGAAGGAGCATTCAAGCATGTTTCTGAAGCTTGGAAATTCCTGTCAGATAAGGAAAAGAGAACAGCTTATGATCGTAGGAGGAGTTTGCGCACAGTTTATCAAAAGGTTTCAGTTTCATCTTCTAATAATGGCTTCTGCAATTTCGCCAGTACTACTTTTACTACAGCTGTGAGGACAACGACCCAGAAGAACAATCCAACTACCCAGAAGAACAATCCAACTACCCAGAAGAAGAATCCAACGACCCAGAAGAACAATCCAACGACTCAGAAGAACAATCAGCAAAAGCCAGTTGGTAACACACAAAATACACGACGGACTGATCATAATACAACACCAACCCCTTTTCCTGCATCTGGGTCATCAGACCAATCAAAATCGAATACTTTCTGGACAGTCTGCAGGAGATGCATGATGCAGTATGAGTATCCAAGGGTTTATGTCATCTGTAACCTTATGTGTCCTAATTGTCTACAGTCTTTTTCAGCAGTAGAAGTGCCTAAACCAGGTATATCAAACCGTTGGAGTAGTTCCAGCCGTCTAAAGCGAAACCTGGATCCAAGGTCTGCTGGAAACCACAATAGTACTTCAGGTTTGTTTAATAACTCCAAGTGGACATTCTCAAGAACCAGCAGTGCAGCTCATGCTGCAAGTGTGGTTCAACAGGCTTATGAGAAGGTAAAGAAAGAACGCGAGGAGGCAAAGGCAAAAAGAGAAAAGAAAAATGCCAAAAGGAAGAACACTACTGATTCGTCTGCTTCTGGTAGTGCTCTTAAAAAGAGGAAAGTAAGAGGAGAAACTGATACTAGTTCCTCCGGTGGAAGAAAGGTCTGTTACTGTGTGACTAGTGAAATCGGGAAAAATATGCGGAAGATAGAACGTGGAACAAAAGAGAGAGCGGACAAGATGTCTCCTAGAAGAATGCAGAAAAAGATTAGCCAGGAGGATGTAACAAGAGAGATAAAGTCGTGTTAGCATTCCGAATCAGTTGTGAGGATGTTTAGAGTTATGCAGGTATAATTGTGATCGATGTTTCTGCTATACATCAGCTCCAGGCTATAACCGATCACTAGGATATATTTCTCTGTAAGCTAAGTCATTTGGTAATCATTTTCGTTTCTAACATTGTAGAGGGAGGCTAGACGAAACAGGTCTTTATTGGGTAGAGGACACAAACTGTCATCTAAAATTTTCAATACAGACTTAACTGTTGTAGCAAAGATGACTTGATTTCACAACTCTACTAAATACTCCGTCTCAGTCTCTATAAGATTTGCCTTGCTTCGAGTACTCAGGCTTATTCATTCATGTCTAGCAGGAATAAAACAATTAAGATGCACACGACTGGCTGTAATTTGTTTAATGATTGTCTGGTCTGAGCAGTCGAACCAAATGTGTCTGAAACCACGAAAATGATTTGATCAATAATCCCATCCTAAATGTGTGAAATACGTAAAATATGAGGTCCTATTTTAAAACTTTTGGTCTTATGTGTAATTCATGTTGATTGTTGACTGTTGAGTATTATAATATTAGGGTACAATGTGTAAAATACGTAAAATATGAGGTCATATTTGAAAATTTCCCCAATTAAATGTGAAGGCAGCTACTACCCGACGAGTCTGATACGAGATCGCCGTTTCTAGGGCTTTTTGGTATCCTCTTCTCTCGACTTTGAAGCCTGTAATCTCCGATACAGTTCGTCAAAATTTTCAGGTTTTTCTCCAAGATTAGGTAAGGTTCTCGATAATTAAGTTCGATTATATCATAAATAGTTTTAACTTGTAGATAAACAGATTCGAGTTGTTTCTTGCCTATTCGATTTGATTTTGCTAGTTGCCTAAGATATTTATATCGATTTTCAGTTTTTATTTTCGGGATTTACCGAATTGTGTTCATTTACGGTATAATTTTAGATTAACATAGATTTGCTTTGCGATTTCTTGGATTTCATATGTATTGAGGATTTTATTTATATCTGTGATCAATGGTTGATTTTGTTGAGTTCCAACGATTTGTTCTTATTTCTGTATGCCTTTGCTGGTCTTTCATACTCTTGAGGTATTCTTCAACAAAAAAGGACTTAAAATTCTAAATAGTAATGACGCTTCTGTTGGCTGTTTGTCGACGTTCTTGGCTTTTGGGCCGACTCTCTGTTCTCAGCTTTGAAAGACATTTATAGATTGTTACTGTAGGGATTGTTTTTGCAGACTGATAAATTTCCCTTGTCATGTTCCCTTAACAATGAGCTCAAATTGCCAAGCTTTTTAAGTTGTTATTTTTTCTAATGTGTTTGACTTTTTGTTTCAGGGTTTTAGCCCCTAGGCTTTCCTGTATCTCGCAGTATTTCCCGTTTCTTAAAAAATGGCAGAGATACAGACAAATGGGAGAGCATACGAGTCACTATTGGAAAAGGTTCTGTCCATGAACATTCTTTCTTCTGACTATTTCAAAGAGCTCTATGGTTTAAAGACTTATCATGAGGTAATTGATGAAATATACAACCAAGTCAATCATGTGGAGCCGTGGATGGGTGGAAACTGCCGTGGTCCTTCATCAGCTTATTGTCTTCTGTACAAATTCTTTACCATGAAACTTACAGTGAAGCAGATGCATGGTTTGCTGAAGCACACAGATTCTCCTTATATAAGAGCGGTGAGTTAATCTCTTATCCATCCATTTGCATTATTGACCTTAAGGAACATATGTAGTGTAGCCTCTCAAATCCATCTGATATTCAGTTTGATAAAAAAAAAATTTGCTGCGACATTTTGATTTTCTGAAAGTGCATGGACATACAGAAAACAAAACTATTAACATATGTGTATAGTTACGTAGCCTTGTGTGCTGTTTATTCTGTATGCTATTTGATACCAGCTGAGTAGTTTCGTATTAGTCAATGTTAACATGGAAATAGGGTTTCCATTGTTTGCGAAAGAATTAGAGAGCCTCTTACACTCAGGTAATAGTATTCCTTACCTATGGGTTTCATCTGAAACTCTTCTCTTCTCATCCCGTATTGAAGGTATGAGTGTACACATAATTGTTCTTGTGTTTTCATAACAGATTTCACAACCACAAACAAAGTTGGGATGTCATTCTTTCTTTGAGTTGCTGAGATTCCTACTACCAAAATAAATAAGACCTTTCTTTGCTAGCAGTATCTGCAATTCAAGGTTTGAGGTGTCTTTTCTGTTTTAGCTGCTACTATATCTCTCTAGGATCACCTCTGCCCATTTAACAGTATAGAGACTGGCTACTGACAATCAATCTGTCTCTGATGCTCCACTCCTAGGTGGGCACCGGTGTTCCAGATAAAGTTCTAGGATCTATGTGAAGTTTTTCTTTTTAGTGATATATAAAATACACGTTTCCTTGGGTTATGGGAAGTTATGTTAGTCTTGCACTATATATCAATTTTTCTACTTTGTTTTGCTTTGCATATTTTCCATGGTATAACAACGTATTTGATCTGTTTTTTCGTATTCACTGCCTTTGAATTGACCACAAGGAGCTGAATGTGCAGGTTGGATTTCTATATTTGAGATATGTTGCAGATCCAAAGACGTTGTGGACATGGTATGAACCATACATAAAAGATGATGAGGTAAGCATCTTTTATTATGCTCTTAAATGATTATGCAATTATAGAGAACATTTACTACTATCGAGCACTTATTGAAAACCGTATGCAATCACCTATTAGAGTTGCTGTGTCAGTCTAGCATTTTGTTTTTCTTTCGTATCAGATCTTGTTTTTTTTTTTAAGAATTGAGGTGGTCTTGTTACTATCCTTTCTGAGATAATCACACAGTAAAGATTGGAACCATAGAATAGAGTATGTTACCGACCTGAATGATTACAAATATATGGGATCTTAATTTATCGATTCTTCGGGTGTATTGTCTTGGAGATTCATAGACCTTTTCTAATATGGAATCTTGTGGCCTATTGCTTAGCAAATTCGATGTTGTGGTTTCATGTTGTTATCATATTACACTCTAACTTGTTTGATTATGGCTCCACATTGTTACTGTTGGTATACAGCCTAACATGAATATTTTTGTACTGTGGCATTCAGGAGTTTTCACCAGGATCCAATGGACGGATGACGACAATGGGTGTTTATGTACGTGATTTGCTGCTTGGACTGGTGAGTCACACGTTGTTATAACACATTTTAATTTTCTTGTCTTCTGTGAATCGTCGCATGGAAAGTTTCTTGGCTGGGCAGATTTGGATGCATCTGAGGGTTTCTCATGGGTCTATAAATGAAAATATTTTACAATACTGAGAAGTTGAAGTAATATTGAGACGAAAACTTTGATTAGTTGGTAAGATGCTGTGTCGTGATATTAAAGCTTGGACTATTGTTATTTGTTTTGTCAGGAAACTTCAAGCACTCTTTTGATGACATAGTTGCTTGTTTAGGTTGTTCTAATTTAACATCTCTGTGCACTTTTCAGCAATAAAATTCTTTAATTATCTCCTTGATGCCAATTTCTGAATCTGACTTACTGTTGTTGGTTTTCTTGCAGTACTACTTTGATACTTTGTTTCCCCGTATACCTATTCCTGTCATGCGCCAGATTGTATCAAACCTTGAGAAGATGAATTTACCAACTAAACCGTCTGGTTCAACCGGAGACATGAGTCGTGGCTCTGAAGACACTGCCCGTCGTCCACCATCAGTAAAAGCATCCCTCTCTGTTTCATTTGGTCAGCGTGCACCTCACCGTGCTTCCACCAGAGGTTCATCTCCAGTTCGCCGTCCTCCACCTAGTTATGAAAGAAATGGAGGCGATGAAATACAGAAGCGGTCTCCGCATAGGAGCCAAAGCCGAGATTATTATTCTGACAGAGACTCTGATAGACAGCGGGAGAGAGAGAGGGAGAAAGATCGTGAAAGGGAGAGGGATAGAGGGAGGGATAGGGATAGGGATAGGGAGAGGGAGAGAGATAGATACAGAGAAAGGGATAGGGATTATGATAACGATAGGAGATCAAGGCGTGACTATGAAAGTAGAGGCAGACGCAGTGATTATGAGGATGATAGAAGCAGACATGACAGGAGAAGCAGGAGCAGAAGTCGAAGTAGGAGCAGAAGTTTGCAAATTGAGCGTGATGCGACTCCAAAAGGAGATAGTAGCAACAAGGAGAAATCGGCTGTGACTGTGAACAGCAATCTCGCAAAGCTAAAAGATTTATATGGAGACGCGAGTAGTCAGAAAGGGAATGAAGGATATGGAACAAGGAGGGATTCAAGTTCTGAAGAAGTGATTAAGCTTGGTGGCTCCTCTTGGAGGTGAAAAAAACATAAAATGAAAAAGTAAAAAACTTTGTATTTAAAAATTGTTCTTATATTTTGTAGGATGATGATGAATGTTGTTTTACTGAGTACTTATTTTATTTCCAGCGAACTGTTTGTTATATGCCTCAAATTCACAATTTTAGAATTGATCTTTATTTTGAATTTGTTTCGACTCTATGCACTATGCAGTGATGAGTGTGCTTTTGTTGGGATTAACGAAACGTCCAGCATAATAATTCCACTCTATGGTTTAAAAATGAGCGAAAAAGCAAAGAAGGTTAGTGCTTAATTTAGCTATTATCTCACAAATCGTGAAACAATAATCTTATGAAAATAAAATGGGGTATTTTTGAAAATTAAAATTTATTATAGCAAAAATTGGAAGACCAGACAAATGGCGGAAGCACAGCACAGAAAGACAAACAAACAAAACCCAAATATGGACGCAAGGAAAAAGACATATCTTTAACCCATTAACAGTAATCTAATGATGTCTCAAGAAACAACTTCGACTGAATTCATCGTAGAAAGACTAGAATCTTTTCGATTGATACTTAGTTTATGAATTCTATCTGATTTTGCCCAATACATAAATTCTGCATCTATAGTTTCAAAAAGTCTGCAACAGTGTGTACTCTTTTACTCGGTACATTTTAAATTGGCTAATCGATGATTTGATCTCTACTGTAATCTCAATTTTCTAGGATTATGATAATGTGATTAACTCTTTCTGGGTTTTGTTGGTTTTCAGGAATAATGGCTTCTCTTCCTCGTCTCCTCCAACCTCTCCACAGTTTCTCTTCTTCCACTCTCTTCTTTTCTCAGCCAAGTTTTCGTTTAGTTCATTTTTCATCGTCCCTAAAACCCAAGTCGAAAAGGCTCAATCTTTCGAAATCTCTGACTCTCTCACTTGCTCTTACGGAATCAGATTCCACTCAACCTCCACAAACAGAAACAAGCTCCAAATCTCTGCTCCTACAACTCTCTGTAAGTGAAACCTCTATGTTTTTATTCCTTTCTCATTATGATTTTTCGAGTCAAATATAAAAGATTGTGTGTTTTGTTGTTACAGAAGAGTTTTGATCTTCCATCAGATTATTTCCAGCAGTTACCAAAGGACCTTCGTCTTGATGTAAGCCTACAATGCTTAGAACTTTACTTGTGCACATCTGGGAACAAGTTTTCGTTTAAGGTTATGAGTTTTGGTTTTATCCAGTTAAACGATGCTGCTTTTGATCTCTCCAATGGACCCATCATCGATGAGGTTAGTTCCTCTTTCTCCTCATTAATTTTTTAGTACTAACTGATCACTTCCATTGACTACTAAAGTCCAAACTAACACTATAACATCAACTTTTTTGTGAACTTGTTCGTAGTTTGAGGGTAAGATTATTTTAGATTTTAGTACTGAGTCCAACAACAGCTATTTCATCTGTCATCTCTTACATAACATTTATGATTTGAACTACGTGTATGATCTTTCCTTCATTGTAACTTCAGCCCCATCCTAAACCACAATCACCTGCTATGCAATTCTATATTCCTTCATCTGTGCCTGCGTAAAAGTTTGGAAAATTACAAGGAAAATAAGTTTAAGCTTGATGGTTTTATAACATTCAGTTCTTTTATATGTATTGGTGAATATACTTTTGTAGCACGAACTGTTTCTCCTTATATATCTTTGAAATCAATAAGATTTGCAGAAGAATAAGCTCATACAAATAATTTACATCCGCAGACAGACAACTTCCCTGTTTAACAGTTGATGATCTGTTACTTGCATTCAAACATCATGAAAACTTCAAATAGTCTTAGCTCATTGTTCTAGTCAAGCATATGTCATTGTCTTTTCTCCCTGCTATTATTACCTTCCTACACGCATATGTTGGTGGTCAACCAAACTTGACAATTCTGGCCCTCACTATTTGCTAGACTTGAAATAGCCATTGCCTCCGGAAATCTCTACCACATAATTAATGATTTACCCTTAAATGGGTTTCTTTCTTCTTAATAACTATTCACTGTGCATCTTAAGGTATCTTTGATCTTCTCTTCTCTCACCGCTTTCATCTGTGGCTTCATATTTCTGATCAGATAATCTCTACTCATTGAACTTATCTGAAGATCTCTTTGCAACTTTTTGAAGGATTTCTGTCTTCTTCTATTATGCCACATTTCAATTCTCAGTTGACTAATCTCTCTTTTGACTTAGCTAATTTGTTCCTTTTTTCTCTTCCTATCACTCCAGAACTTGATTTGTCTTGTTGCCCTGGATTTGTTTAGCGAGGAAGAAAATATTTGAATCTTTGTAGTGTTATACAAGTCCATCTCCATGCCTCACTCCTTAAACTTCGAGAGTTATAATTCCAATCTGTCGAATCTATTTGTAGTGTGGTCAAGAGCTTGGGGAGACATTACTGAATTTGTCCCGTGCGTGGGAACAGGCTGACACATCAACTTCTCGTAGTTTAGTAGAGAAACTTCCTGAACTGGAAAATTCATTAACTGATGGTGCCCGATCAGGTAACAACAAAGATCTTTGTGGTCTGTGGCTACACATCTTTCTAGATCTATTCTCTTGTAATCAAACTTGTTATTTCAGCCTTCGGAAGGCGTTTGATATCTGCGGGAAAAAGGTTCAAGGGCATGGGACAATATGGCCAAGGTGAATTACAGAAGGTACTTGAATCTCAAATGTAGATGTACTGATAGTTTGATTATGTCTTCCAGGTACAAACTGTAAGTGACAATTAATGACAATTGTTTGCCTACTTATTTCAAATGTTAAGCAGACCATCAGCCTACCCTTTAGGACTTAACCGCCACAATAATACGATTAATTGTTCATCTGTTCATACTTACAAGAACTAATGTTGCTGAGAATTCACAGATTGCTAAAGCGATGATTACAACTGGAGAGGTCTTATCTGCAAGTACATCACCTGTTTCGGTCAGTAATGAATCTAAGTCAGGAACAAGAATGCTAAAGGTAAAGTGTAATATATAGGGAAGGTTTCTCTTGTACGTTTACTGAAGGTGCTTTGCAGTTGAGATTATTTTGTTTGAACTGCAGTTTGGAGATCTTCAGGTTGCTGTGACTCCACAAAGAGCCTACACAGGAGCTGCCATTGCATTAATCTATGGGTATTTGTGGAAGCTTCTTTACTACTTTTTAAAACTGTGTATCACACTTTTAACAATACTAAAAAACAGCTCATATCGGATCAAACAGGATACTTTCATGGCAAATCAGTCAGGGGATTCAAAGCATACCAGAGGACTCACTTCAGTATGCTAATGACAACGCATTGCAAATCGCAAAGGTTGGTAGATCAATTTTCTTAATCATTTTCCTTAATACTCATCATTTTTTTTGACGTTAGTGCTTTGTTTTTTTTTTCTGTGGGTTTTTGACATTATTCTCATGTTTTTCTTCTATACAGTCTCTGAGAGGATCTCTTCTAGCTCTGTTTTATGCATCAACAGTCTTGTCGGGCTTCACAACAGCTGGGCTTCTCCTACTTGCCAAGCAGCTTTCATCAGAGAAAGAGTGAATCCCTGATGATTACACATTTTTCATTTCAGAAAGCTGATTATTAGAGCCAATCTCTCCAAGGTTTGTCTCTCAAACCCTCATGTTCAAGGCCAAATATTCTGTCAAATAATAGGATTATTTATACGTTTTTCTGTCATTGCCTTTACTTTAGAGTGTAGAATCTTTATTGATAAAATGAAGTACCTTTCTTATTGTTCAAACTGTTCATATTTACATTAAAACTCAGCCCATTTGTATTTAACTGTTCACATATATATTTCCTCTCTTTTAAGGTATTTTGCTGCAAGAGATACTTGATTGGAATGTAACTATAAGAAAAAGCTTCAGTAATATCTAGAATAAACTGTAGCATAAACAGTTAAGATTAACGAGGTGCGATAGATGGAATGACGCCACTGACTAGTTGGTTATTTGAGTATTGTGAGAAGCTATAAGTCTCTCTTGGGGATACAGCAGCAAAGCCTAAAACCTCTGAAGAAGATGATAGAACTGAAGAACTTGAATGTGGTTTCTCTTCCTTTGGAAGCATTCCGTAGATGTTCTCTAGCTCCCTCACGATTTCAAGCATCATTGGACGTGTTTCTGTGTTGTCCTGACAACATTTGATGGCCAGTTCCATGAATCTCTTAACACATTCTTCTGAGTATTGTCCCATGCTTCCATCTATCACTGAAAACATCATTCCAGTTTCGCAAGCTTCATTCACCTCTCGTACAATGTTTCTTCCATGTGAGATTGGTCTCATTCCTGTGAGAATTTCGAGAAAAACAATGCCGAGACTGTATACATCACTCTTCTCTGTTAGCCTGTGGCTCAAGTAATACTCTGGATCCACATATCCCTATATTATAGGCTCCATGGATTTAGTTAACCTTCTTCCTAAAGGATTCAAAAACGGAGGAATTGTACAGAACAAGAACTTACAGGAGTGCCTTTGACGATGGTGGTTATGTGATCCCTTTGAACTCCACCACCATCTAATGCTATGAGCTTTGAGATCCCGAAGTCTGCAACCTTAGGATTCATCTTGCTGTCTAGAAGAATGTTGCTAGGCTTGATATCTCGGTGGATGATTGGTGGGTCAGCTTCTGTGTGTAGATACAGAATCCCTCTCGCAGACCCCAATGCTATTCTCAGTCTTAGCGCAAAACTCAAAGGCTGCCTGAACCTCGCTGTAGTTTCCACACACTCAATTATCACTTAAGGCTCACAACATTTTTTATATGTACAAGACAAGACAAGGCAAGGATCTTACCAGAGAGTGCGTCTTGAAGAGAACCATTGGACATGAACTCATATACCAACATCTGAATATTAGACATAACTAAAATCAACACAAGACTATCTTGATAAACTAACAATGTTTAGTAAGAGACTCACTTGTTCTCCTTTCTGATCACAATAGCCAAGCAAAGCAACAAGATTTCGGTGATGTAGCCTAGAGAGCAATTCGATCTCGGTGAAGAACTCTTTTTGTCCTTGTAGAGAACCTTTCTCTGCCCGTTTTACCGCAACAATTATGCCATTTGGTAAATGGCCTTTGTAGACCTTACCATATCCGCCTCTGCCAATCTGGGAGTAATCACTGAAACTGTTTGTTGCTAAATCAAGTTCTGTCAAATTGTAACCCTTCACACTCTCCATGTTCATTGGAGATCTTGGAACTAGACCAAGGAGAATATAACATAGGTAAACATAAGACATTATTTAAAGGAAAAAGATAATTTTTAACTAAGTTTTCACTTACTGGGCTCTTCTTGTTCCATGTCAACACCTTTAGTCTTCATCTTTTGTTTTCTTCTCTTAATGAAAAGGAACAATATAGAGGAAAATGCAAGGAAGAAAGCTATGACTCCTACAATGATTCCACCTTTGACGCCATTGCTCAATCCAGAGTTTTTCGGGAATTTGAGAGTCACTGCATACACAAGTGACATGAATAATAATAGCTCATCTGGTTCGCAAAGAAAAGAAGAACAAAATGAGTATTACCGTCTCTGTAACCATCGGTGTTGATATTGATGATTTCGTAAGGGCCAAGAGAATCATCAGTATCCAGAGCGAAAGTTGCAAAGAAGTCAACAATACGTTGAAGCTCTGTGGTGTTGAACTTCCTTTTCAAGTCATTGTACTCAGGGAAAAACTTCATGTTGATGGCTAGCCTTGGACCCGTATGCCACGAGAAGGAATCAATAGATATCTGATACAAATTTATCTTAAGATTGGAGGAGGAGACCACATCGAGCATGTAGGCGAGTTTGTAAGGTCGAAAGTCAGAGAAACTTGGACTCCTAAGCCGAATTTCAATACCAAGGAATACAGCGCAGAAACATGGAACTGGAGCACCAATCACATAGTCGAAGTTTTCGCTTAAAGGACACAATTGGCGTTTACAGTCTGACCCCATCGTGGAGTTCTCGGAAGAACTTCCTGGAGACTCCACTTCTATTGTTGAGACGCCACAGAAATCAACTATCTTTCTTTCATTAACACTTGTACAAACTGGATTCCCGTAAAGCCTGCTCATCAAAAACAGAGTGCTCTTAGTTCCCTGTTCGTATTTTTAATCGTTCGTTTATTTCTTTTTTCTTATGCTTTAAGGTAAGCTTACTTGACTGTGACGTTGAAAGGAGGGTTTAGAAGAACGCTTGACACATTTGAAAACATGTTGTTCCTCAAGTCCCTGCAAGTGTTCCAAATTAAATCCATCAACAAATTACTAGACTTGTTCAAAAGCAGGGTTCTTCTGTTAAATGTAACGTGTCTTACAAGGTAAGTTTCTCTGTTGTATTAAAGTTCCTATTCTCCCATATCACAGGAATCTCCCCGCTTAAGTTGTTGTTCTGCACTTGCCTAAATATTTAAGGACAAAACTCTCATCTGTTTTGTAATAAACAACATTTATTTTTTGATTAACTCAGAAAAAAAAAGCAAAAGAGAGTCTAATTACAGTCTCTGCAACTTTGGAAGGCCTGAAAAATTTGAAGGAATGGATCCGTTGAGCAAATTGTTGTACAGGTTACTGCATCAAGTGTAAATCATGTATATCAACAAAAATGTAACGACATATCAGTTTTATTTCATTACTTGTCTTGGTTCTTACATAGTTGTGATGTTTGCAGAGAACTTGTTCTTGGGAATTTCTCCTGTAAGTTTATTGGAGGATATATCTCTGAAGCATCAAGAGAAAAAAGAAGCCTCAGAGGGTAATGTAAATGGACTGCTAATGATTTCTTCTTGTTAAAGTGACTCACAAGTAATATAGAAACGGTGATTTGCTCAAATCCGGAATTGGTCCTTCTAAGTTACAGTTTCTGAGACTCCTGTTTATGTGTAAGCAACAAAATTAGTACGCCACAAGGAAAAGAATATCTTCAACTTTGTTTTGTTTCTTACAGTTTGACGAGATTTGGTATGGATCCGTAAGAAGATGGGATCTTTGTGTCCTCGAAGTTGCTACCATCCAGTTGTCTGTAATTGAAAAAACAAACATAAGTTGAGTTTGAAAAAATCTTAGTCTTCTTCAATAAGAAGTTGAAGACACAAAATGGGTACTTACAGAATTTTCAAGCTTGGCATCTGAGAGAGCTCCGGTGGAAGATATCCAGTTAGCTTGTTATTGTCCATCAAGCTGAATAAGTTGAGTCACACAACAAATCTTGATGCTCAGATTTGAATAAGACAGAACAAAGTTAAGGGTTATCAAGAAACTTACAAGTGCAGAACACTGGTTAAGGAAGAGTACTCAGGTGGAATCTGACCCGAGATTGAATTGTTGTTCATATGACTAGCAAAGAAAGTACAAGTGCTGTCAGAAGAGTTTGAAGAAGGAAGATATAAGAGAGGTAGGAGAGATGGAGATCTCACAAATGCTTCAGTTTTTTCAAATTTGCTAAGGACTTGGGAAGTTGTCCGGTAATGTTATTGTAGTCTATCTGAAGGATTAAGAGATTGGAAAGAGAGCCAAGTTCTGGTGGCAAATTTCCGGTTAGTTGATTACCACTTAGTAGCCTGCCAAAAGAGAAGAAGATAAAGTTGGTAATTGATGCAGTCATGAAGGGAAACCTTTGGGGAAACAATGATCATGACTCCTTACAAGAAGATGAGATTAGTCAAGTTTCCTAGTTCTGGTGGAACCTGACCAGTGAGATCGTTCCACATGAAGTTCCTGTGATCAGGAAACTCATTAAGAAGAGACATTTATATACAGTTCTATATTATAAACCAGAATTTAGAAGAAAACAAAGGACATACAATATGGTGAGATTTGATAGATAGCCGAGCTCAGGTGCTAATTCTCCAGTGAGGTTCATGTTTAGCAACCGCCTGCATCATTTGATCTAACCATAAGACATCCTCAAAGTTTGGTTTTGTAGTTAAGAACGATAGAAAAAAGAACACATACAACTCTTTAACATGATAAAAGCCATCAGAAGGATCAGAGATGCAGAGGACACCAGTCCAGTTAGAGTTACACGGATCTGTCTCTTTCCAGTCCTGAAGATGATTCATAGGATCCTTCAGTTTTTGACGAACAGATTGCATAGCACGTTCTGCAAATATAACCACATTAGTATCACTCATAACTCTTCAGACATAGACAGTTCTCAGAAAGAAAAGCATAAAGGACTGTACTATCAAGCGGATGAGTGATCTGTTGAGCATCTAGCAGTGACAATAAGCAACAAGAAGACAACACCAAAATGACTCCAATTATACCTATCATGTCTTTCATATCCCAAAAACAAGTTACTACTTATTTTGCCCAAAGAAGGCCTTTCTATGCTGAGAAAAAGTCCTAAACTTGGAGAATGAAAACACAAATTTGAAGGAGCACTATATATGCAAAATCAAGCAATGTATATGCAAAAAAAAAACTCAAAATGGAACTATCAGTAACCCCACTAGGTGCCATATTTAAGTTCGATAACTGAGCTTTAAAAGTGTTTTAAAAGCAACTAAATAATTTATTCAAGTCTCTTTTACCCCATTGGATTGGAGGAAATCTCAGAATAGTTGACATTTTCTGTGTTCCTGCAACTTACAAGTTACTGCTTACTTTCTTCTAACAATATGGAAAAATTCAAAGTTCAAGCTTTTTATTTAAAACAGAAACAGCCCAAATAGACAAAATTTTAACCATAACTCCAACATTAGTTTAATGCTCATAACCAAGTTGCCAATTTTCCATCTTTTACTAAGGGTCACTTGTATTGAACTGAACTATCTTGACTTAATCAGAAAAGGCAGGATAAAATCAGAATCATCTTGACTTGTTCCAATAGAATGTAGTGACAGGTTTTTGTATAATATAATTGTGGAAAACACAAAGTTGCGTATCAACTAGGAATTATGAAAATTCATGTAAATCAAAGGACGCTCCAATAAGCACACACCAACAGAAACTTTGAGTTGACAAAAGGTGCTTTTATAAGCATTAGAACGAAACAAAAAAATTGAGTGATGTATTAGTGATTAAGAATTTTAAGACATTTAAAATGAATTCATTGACTGTCATTTTGCCATTTATTTGCTACTGGTGGATAGATTTTGGTCCGACAAGGCTTTCATTTCCAAACCAATATTGTCTTTAACAAAAAAGGTTAAGAGAATTTGAAGCGTTCTGAATTGGTCAAAGTTAAGGTTCAAGTGATATTCAGAAACTCGTATCTATCTTTTTCCTTACAATTCTTTGCTCTAATATAAAAGCTATACATCAAATACCAGATTCTGTGCACCATCATCTTCATATTCATCTTCATCTTCATCATCATCATCATCTTCATCTTCACCCTCACCCTCACCCTGAACCCAATCCGCATCAGCATGATCATCATCATCCTCATCAAGGTTCAGCCAATCAAAAAAATTATTGATTGGCAGCTCTTTAACTTTATTGACCACGTCTCTTTCGACAATCACATTGATTCTCCACAACACAATCTTACTATCCCATGTCATGCCTTCGATTGCATAAAGTTTCCAAAGCAAACCCTTTACGAATTTGTATTCTATCGTTTTGTACCATTCCAATTGTTGCTTCACAATTCTTTCCAAATCAATGAAAGCTCTCCTCACAAGTCCAACTTCCATTTTTCTTCCCACAAGCTCTCTCACTGAATCTGTCATGCCGTCTGCAAGATCCTGAACGTCTGTAGTTGAAGAATTTATCAAGGTTAACACTGCACAGAAAGCACCTGTAAACGCCAAGACCCAGCAACTGTTATCTACCAACAACTCTGTTGGTGGCTTTAGCCATGTGCGTATCCCTGGGAGAAGATTCTTCCTCACAGGAACCATAAAGTTTAGAACAGAAAGCCTCATTGTCAAGCACTGGAATACATAGACCGCTCTGTGAAAATTTGTTTTGCTTTGCGAAACAAAATAATCGCGTATATCGTGCCATGTGTCCATTTGGTGGACAAATATCTCAATAGCAACGTGGTTCACCACCCGACCTAGGACTTTGAACATACTTTCTGAGATTCCTTTTTCGTTAAGGCAAGAAATGAGCAATGGCTGGAGTTCTCTTATTTCTGAAATGTGTATACACTTCTTCTTTGAAATGTGATCAGAGAGTAAAACTTCGAGTCGTCTGATTGCTATCTCCCTGGACCTCTCTTCACGACCAATGGATACAAAGAATCTCAAAACTTCAAGTGAAGATAAAGTCTTCAAATGGTCATTCAAGCGACGGTCAAAATCTGGTCCATTATCTCCTTGAATTTCCAGAGGTGAGCTAAGTTTGGTGGCTAGATTGTCCGGAGCTTCAACCAACTGAATGATCTTCCTTCTAATATCACCAATCTGTGTTCCATAACCTTTGATCTTGAACATGAAAGACTTCACAAACTCGCATTGATGGTGATTGTACTTATACAGATTCTTGTCTCGTGACAAGTAACTCTCGAGATGAAAAAGCCCTTGCAGCAGAAATTGTTCCATTCCCTTCTCCACTAGATTCTTCACTGACTTCACAAGAATGTTCAAAAGATGTGTTATCACATCGGATCTCATTTCAGAATCCAAAAGTTGAATTCCCATTTTCACAATAGTTCCTACAGCCAAGCTCCAATTTTCCACTGTACTTTTCTCAGGATTATGCACCACTGTAGTAGCATTGTCTACAATTATCTCCATAAAGTTGTCCATAAATGTACTGTAGAGTGATGGCAATTCAACGAAGACATAAAAAGCCTTGAGAGGTTCTTTACTTGCCAGCGAGAGGATACAATCACTGAGCTCATACCATCCACTATTGTCGCACATCATAACATTGTAGGTTATAAAAGACACGATTCTTCGGATATCAGTAATGTCAGATTCTTTGATTTCTTGCATCAAGCATTCAATCAGAAGGGGCTTGATTTCATGGAGAGCAACGGGAGAGAGTTCGATGTTTTGAGTTCTGAATCGGGTGAAAATTTGAGAGAGGAGAGAGATCGATCGGGATTTGAGGATACCATTGGAAGAAGATCGATATACATTGAGAAGCTTGAGGACTAAGCAATTTGGGAAATTAGTAATGCAGAAAACGTACAAAGCAGACGCAGTTTGTTTTTCCTTAGTTTCTTGAAGCGTAAAGAGATTTTCGACGAGAATCGCTGCTCCTTCGTGGCTTGGAGTCGCAAGAATATCTCTCGCTTTCAGGCTAAGATTTGAAGATTCCGTTATCGCCATTTTTCCAAGAAACTTTTTGGATCTTCCTCTAGAATTAAGGGTGATTTATCAACTGACTTTCCGAAACTGATTTTTCTTTTCCCGGCTTTTATATAGCGGGACTGAGTTTTCTTTTTATTTTTTAATTTCTTTTTTTTTGCTTTTGTAAATGGTTTGTTTAAGAGAAGATGATCTCCCATGCCCTCTTTTGAACAAAAATTATGTAAAACATCTTATCTTTTGTAAATTGTGTGGTGTGCCTTTTTACTCATTTAAAGAGCCAAATTCTTTTTAACCGAAATAATTTTTTTTGTCTCCTTTGCACATAAATAGACACATGGTCATTTTGTAGTGACACTAATGTCGCCGTTTATTACCAGTTACATGATACATATTTCCATATAGCTCCACAATAAAAATGTACTCTTCTAATTATATGGACATAGCTAATTTGAAAATATATATGAACATTGTGTTAATTATAATTCAACTGGAGATATAGACATAACACATCAAAAATAAAAGATAATGGATATTAGATGGTCATATTCTAAGCTCGTGAACATGTAGCTGCAACAAATCTGATAACCTATTCATGAAAAAATTAGATAATCTATTCATGCAACTAGACATCGAAAAAAATATCTAAACAACAATGGACAAGGACACTTGACGTAATTTTTTCTCATTGGTCGCATGGTGAAATGAGAATTTGTAGACATGGACATAGCTAAATATAAGTATAAAGACATGGACTGATTTGTAGATTATATGATGACATAATTGTGACTATACTCAATGGGTTAACTATTACCCAACTCGACATGAACAAATAATCATGGATAATAGACAAGGACATTCTAAATAAGTCATGAAACTAGACATGGACAAAACATCTAAATAACAATAGACATGGACAGTACACGTAATATTTTCACCATCGGCATGGTCAAATTAGAAATTGTAGACATGAACATTGCTTAATATAATTATAAATATTTGGACTGATTTGTAGATTATGTAATGACACAATTGTGACTATACTCAATGGGTTAACTATCACCCAACTCGACATGGACAAATAATCTTGGATAATAGACAAGGACATTCGAAATAGATATTCATGCAATTAGACATGGACGAAATAACTAAACAATAGTATACATGGACATTACACGTAATATTTTCATAAGCATGGTCAAATTAGAAATTGTAGACATGGACATAGCTTAATATAATTATAAAGATATGGTCTGATTTGTAGATTATATAATGACACAATTGTGACTATACTCAATGGGTTAACTATTACCCAAATCAACATGGACAAATAATTCTGGACAACAGACAAGGACTTTAGATACTTAACCCATTGAGTATTGTAACTGGCATTATATATTCGAAGGACAATAGACATGGACATAGCTTAATCCTAGATAATAGACAAGGACATTAGATGTGGACATAGCTTAATCCTGGATAATATACAAGGACAATAGACATGGACATATACTCTTGTAACTAGACATGGACATAAGTGTAACTAGCATTATATATTCCAACTAGATATGAACATTATCTTAATTATTATTCAACTAGACATGGACAAAACAAACCCACAAAAATAGACGTACCAAATTGAGGAATGCCAAACACGAACACAAAGACAACCCCAAAATTTATCATCATCATTAGTTCTCCTTGTCTTTAAATAGAAAAACAAACCATAGCAAATGGACATAAACACTTCCAGTCATGTTTTATGAAATGCTTCCCATTAACAATTACAAAAGCCATTAACAATTACGAAAGAAAATAGATCAGAACCCAAATAGAGGAATCCCAATTGAGAAATTTAAAACCCAATTTTTTTGCAAATTATCCATGTCTTTCAATAGAGGGACAAATTATCACAAACCAAAAATGACAAAGAAATCTACCCTCATCGAAGGACAAAAGAATGCTGCTGATTTTTCTACCCTTGGGGTACAAAACTTTACCTTTCTTCAACCTTCAACTTCTTCAACCTCCTTTGTTCTCTTCACTGTAATTTTTCTCTGTTTGCTATAATGCTTCTCTCTATAGGTTCTAGAATTTACTAGAGAGTTTGAGTATTTCAGAAACAAAAGTCAATTTGACTTGTTGTCTCCTACACACTTTTACTTTCATCAGGTATTAAAAGTTCATGCCCATTTCTCTACCCACGAATTAGGGGTGGTTCGAGCCAATTATAATTCGCCTGATGACCGCTTATTTTCAAAGCTAAATTGGTCTTTTTGTTTTGAAAAGGGGCACATGGGACAAGGTCACAAAAACATGGTATTTGCACAATTACTTTCCAAAAAAGGGTATTTTACATGATATTCCCTTTGTCTAATTACTAAAATTTAAATGACTTAACAATTTACAACAAGTAATCAGAAAATACATAGACAGAAAAAAGGAAGAGGGAAAGAAATATGAAAACTTCACTTTCTCTGCATTGAATTGTATAGCAGAGTTATAAAAGAAAACTTTATTTATATTATGTCAAAAATTTTAAAGGGTCTAAAAGTTTTCTCATATGATTTTATCATAAGATATGTTTTTTTTTGTTAACTTTACTCAATTACGATCAACAATGGGTTAAAGCATTACAAGAAAAAAATTGTATTGAGACATAATATTTTGTCACAATAACGCATATATCGTCACATATTTTTATAAATTTGTGACTATTGGTAAATAGTTACAATACAAACGTTGCAAATGTATATTTGTAACAAAAACGTCACAATAGTGGTGACGGAAAAAAATATAGTAACAATTTCATCACAAATTGTTACGAAATAGAGTCACAATAATTTTTTTTAAAAACGTAACAAATAAATTTTGTAACAAAAATGTATATAAAACATCACAAATTATTAAAAATATTATTAGTTACAATACAATTGTTACAATAGCTCTAATTTTTTGTAGTGAAGAGCTGGTATATTGTTCGCAAAGGCTCGGTTCATAGATAACCTTCTAATACATGCGAGTTAGGAATCAGCCTTATGATTAAGAACATGCAAAATCAGAACTAAGGTAAAATTGGCAAAGCAACTCCGAAGTCTAGAAAAATCAGCAAGGTAAGGGAGGAAGGCAGACCACGCAGTATGATCCTCCACCATCTTCACGAGCTCAGAACAATCCACAAGGAACTCAACCTCTGAGTTCTGAAGGGAACTAAGGTAGTTCATGGCTCAGAGAAGTGCCTCAAACTCCGAATGTAGAGGAGAAAGACTTCGTCTGATGCTTTGTGCTCCCAAGTTTACTTTATCGGTCCCATAGAGAAAGCAGTATCATCCTAAGTCTGTGAAAAGATCTGACTCCTTCCATGAGGCATCAACCATACACTTAAATCCGGTAAAAGCCGGATTCATCGCCAGCGGTCTAGAGACCCTCACTACAAGAAAACTTATTGTTTGAGACTGCAAAATCAGTCGCAAATCAGTCCCATTTTTGAAATCTGAGACTGATTTGCGACTGATCATATCAGTCGCAAAACCTTAGTCGCTAATTTATAGAGTCGCAAATCAGTCGCTAATATGCGACTGATTTGAGACTAAAATAATCAGTCGCTAATTAGCGACTGATTTTGCGACTAATT